>ML777279.1:629788-643149 GCA_009831015.1 Picea engelmannii | reverse complement strand
TCTTCAGTGAATTTAATTGACTTATAGCTCAAAATAGTCAAAATCATGGAAATCATCGAAATGCAACGAAACCAAAGCCAACCTGTGCGGAATGGCTCATAATGATGAGATATGATGAGAAATGCAAGTTGGACCTCACAATGCCTTTCAATAACCCTTGTACTCGCTATAACACCCATCTGGCTACTCTGGTCATCATAAACCTATGCACTGTGATGATGTCCCAAAGTGGGGACATTACACATGGGATGGTAAATCTCCAAAGGTAAAATAAAATATTCACTTTTCCTCGTCTTTGAAACTTTTGCTTTTAAATTACCTTTTCTCACTTTTTAAATGACAATTAACTTAACTAATGCCAAATTTGGAATATTTCCTTCAAACCTCTTGGTGTGCACATATACTTCTTCACGTGCATCTTAAGAAAACCTTTTCTTTTTTTCTTCTCTTTTTTATTTTTATTTTTATTTTTTATTTTATTTTGTGTAGAATGACTTTTTTACTTTCGCTGAAATGTGTAGAATATTTGATTTATAAATGGCCAATGGCCAATATGAGGTCAAAGACCTTATTTTAGAGAAACTCTATTTGGTGGCCAAAATTTGGATCGAGACGAAGCTCTGATACCACTGTGGTGAACCAAGCTGGTTCACCAAGTAAATACCCAATGTAGGTAAGCCAACAAGTTATAATCCTTAAAGGATAATATATTAAATAATGTATATGAATATGAGATGATCAGATACAATAAGAATGAGGGCCTTATATACCCACGCAGGGGTGCCCTTCCATGAAGAGACGTGACCTTTCATTGGGAAGGTGTCTCTTCGTTAATTATTCATTAACTATTATAATGTATTTATATTTATTATTATATATTATATTCATAACAATGACGAATCTGAAGTTATTGAGTGATACATCTTCAGAGACAGTGGATGCTACCATGTATAGACATATGATTGGTTCGTTGATATACACAAAGCCAGATATATGTTTTGTGGTGAATACATTGAGTCAGTATATGGTCGAACCTAGACATGATCACTTGATTGTGGCAAAGCATGTGTTAAGGTACCTGAAGGGTACGGTAGACTTTGGAGTTAGATATGTTTCGGATCGTGAGATAAGCTTGCAAGGCTATACTGATTCAGATTGAGTCGGTAGTGTCGCAGACCGAAAGAGTACATCTGGATGTTGCTTCAGTTTGGGATCAACTATGATCTCATGGTTTAGCAGGAAGCAGACTAGTGTGGCACTCAATACGACTGAGGCAGAGTATAAAGCAACAACGAAGCAGTGTGGCTTCATAAGCTGCTTGCAAGATTGTTTGATCTTGAGTTAGAGGTGACTTGTATCTGGTGCAACATCTAGAGTTGTATGAAGTTGTCGGAGAACCCGACGTTTCATGACAAGTCCAAGCATATCGAGATCATGCACCATTTTATCAGAGATATGGTGTAGAAGTTTGCTACAGATGAGCAGATAGCAGATGTGTTGACCAAGCCTCTGTCAAGGGTGCAGTTTGTGTACTTTAGGGACACGCTTGGTGTGGTCTAGAAGGACGTACCCTTGTGATAGGGTATGATGTGTTACAGATGCGACTCCAAATATCAACATGGTATAGTGTGGACAACATGTTGTCATGCCCGAGCACTGACTATGGCATCAGTCAGGATGATGTGTATGCAGATCCTTTGGGGAGAGCGTGTTTTCCTAGCTGTGGAGGCCCAATCGGTTTGTGTCGTTGGAGGCTTCACGCAGATACTTCGGGGAGAGCGTGACTCTGGGACAACTAGAGGGCCAACCTAGTGTGTTGGACGTCTGCTACTCCAGTGAAATAGTTTGGTACGCAGGTCTGCTACTTCAGTGAAATAGTCTGGTACGCAGGCACTCCAGTGAAATAGTCTGGTATATTGCTACTCCAATGAAATAGTCTGGTATGCATAGCTACTCCAGTGAAATAGTCTGGTACTTTGAGATATTTCTACTCCAGTGAAATAGTCTGGTACGCATGTTACACTGGTGTGCCAATCAATGGTACTTGTTCGTATGAGAGCGCAACCTGTGAGATCCCACATGAGACTTAGCTCCTTGAGGACTTATTCATGTGAGAACTCTGTTCGTGTGAGTTGGCGAATTACTAGTTTTTTATGAACTAGATGTCGGATTATGTGTGAGCTTACGAGTTACTAGTTCTTTATGAAGTAGATGCCAGATTCTGTGTGAGCTGGCGAGTTGAAGCCCCGTGATGACATAAAGCTCGAACCCAGATGCATGACTGTGACATGACCATCAGATAGTCTGTATGCATGACGATAACAAAGCCTGTGTGGCTATGATGGTGATATAGATTAAATCTCATTCATGACTGTGACATGACCATTAGATAGTCTGTATGTGTGACTATGACAGAACCTCATGTTTGACTTCAATTAAATCTCATGGCAATATAGATTACAAAGGGATCAATTAGAGTTTCTTCTTTGTGCCAATGGATTAAAGGCTACAAAAGGAATCCTTCCTTTGCTATGTATAGAGTTCTTCTACCGGTGTTGGCTCTTTACTGGAATGCTTAACTGGAGTTGTTATCTTGTCTCTCTTTTTCTCAGTTGATGCTTCTCTTGCATTTGAGATCAAATGAACCAACCCCAAGAAATGATGGAACTCCCTTCCACTCAAAGTTTGGTGTATTTATTATCTCAATTGGCAAACCAACCGTCCTAAGAAACTGTTACAATGTCTGTTTGAGAGTTTAACAGATTCATCTAAATCAACATCTCATGGGTAATTATTTGTTGTCGAATGTGGAGTGGAGTTTATGTGTGTCGTAGGCCACATGTCCTATCATGGTTCTTGAGATCCTCATGGCACCTAGATTTGACTTGGAGTGAGCCCTGTTATTTTAAGTACCTCCTGGGCCTTCATCCCATCTCTCCTCGTGCCACTTTTCTTTGCTGGTTGATTAGTAGGCTTGTGAGAGGAGCCATAATGAATCCTATTGTTTAATAGACTCTGTGGACCTTGCTTGTCTCCCTTCGCTACTTATCATGGTTTAATAGGCTCTAGGACCTCTGCTAGATGTAACATATGGTCTTGATCTTTGTGTGGTTGTTTGTAGTACGAACATGTTAACCCATAAATTTGCCTATGCAAATGGATGGTTAAGATCTAGCTAGCTTTCATTGAGTTGGTAGCTAGAGACAAGTTTCACGGAGATCAGAGACAACTTTCTCAAAGAGCAGAGACGGGTTTTCTAGGGATTAGAGTTCATTGCAAAGGCAGAGGCATTTCAGAGGCATATTCATTAGTTTTGGGGAAAATTTCTATTTTTAGCAGTCTTCCTATTTTTTAGGAGCTAGTATTTGGAGGTCCGCATGTCAGAGATGATTACATATTTGGGATCCTTGCGATTTCATGATGCCGATGAGCCTTTTTTCGGGCGACATGTGAGACACTGCTATTTTTAGTAGTTAGTGTTTCAGGGCTCATGACGATTTCGAGCACATATTTGGATTTTTTGTAGAAAATCGAATCTGATGAGCCCGATTTCATTGACATGCAAGAAGTTACTATTTTTAGTAGTGCCAATTTTTAGGCGTGCTATATTTGGCAGTGTTCTCCTAGCAGTTATCAACATTTTTCATCTTTTCGTATTTTTTAGGAAAATTGCTATTTCTAGCATGTCTATTTTTAGTAGTGCTATTATTAGTAGGTCTGGGCACAATGCAGTGTGACATGTGCAGTATCTTTTGAGGAAACCCTAGGCGTCTCATTGGCTAAATTTGGCAGTGAGATAAGGTTGAGTTGCATGATTTCTATTTTCAGTGGATGACTCATCAACTATTATTGGCAAGAGAGGGTGACTTTCTTGCATGAGGAGGATGATATTATTAGATAGCCAGTTTCTTTTAGGAAGGTTCACTTATCTTAGTGAGAGTTAGAGGTCTATTTATGGAAAATAGTGGCTGATTTTAGCAATTTATTTATTTATTACAACCACTTATTTTGGAAGTGTTCTTGCATGACTAAGTTGCCTTCGTTAGAGAACTCAAGGATCTGTAAAGGAAGGGCGAATGGCCATTGTTTGAGAGAGTCTTTTAGTGAGCAGCTAGTAGCTTGTCTTCATCTTCTCTTCTTCTCTTCTTGCTGCCTATAGTATATACTATGTGCAGAGCTATGTTATTGTGATCAGTCTTGTATCCTGTCTTTATGATGCAGCTGATCTCTTGACTAATGCAAAGATAAAGTTTGAGTACGCTGTTTCTCTTAGCTCTTTGAAGTTGTTGGTGCAATATTATCTTTTTGTGCAGCGGTGTATGTGGTATTCTTCCCTCTATTTTGGTTGTATTCATCATTTAGAGCACATATTCTTCTCTATTTTCTTTTCATATCTCGCTATTGCAAACTGAAATTCTCTCGTATTCTTTAAACTATCATTTTTTTAGGTCTTTGGTTGCTTGCACACATACCAAGGACCATTATTTATGTGTTGATTTGTCCTACTAACATGCATATTTTTCAAGTAATTTTTAGCGCAAGAACACTAGAGACACCCCCTGTGATTGGAAAAGCACCAATCCGATCGGAGAAGCGGTTAGCTAGTGACCTAGGGCTGATTGCTTATCAATTATTACTCAATTTTCCTTGTTGCAAGTCTTGGAGTCAATGCTGTCCATTGGTGTATTTCTGAGTGATAACCGGACGCGAAGGACATGGAGATCTCGTTGAATGGTTAGGATCAATCCATAATGCCGGTCTTGATCTCTTTGCAAAGTTGAGATGGTTCCCACCTCCTCATCTCTCTTCTCATGCCCACATGCCAATGCCTTTCTTCCATGTCTTGTATGACCTCCATTCGTTCGAGGTTTGATTGGGATCGTGGAGATTCCTTAGATTTTCTTATGACATGATCTTGCAAATGAATCTCCTATGTATGAGCCTATGATTGAAATGGATTAGAACCTTGAATTCAACAAATATTATGAGCTTCAATTTCTATAATGCCATTTCATTTATTTACGTCGATCCATTCAAATCACAAATGCCTATTATTGAATTCTTCTTGCTAGCCTCAAATGTTAGGAGAGCCACAATTGGTTATTCCTGTTAGTTTTTTGGGTTACTTTGAAAGCATTTACACCATGTTTGGGGTGCTTCATGAGATTTGGGGTACATGGTGTATGCTTAACGCTTGGATGGTCTAAGATGGATTGGCACATGGGAGATGGTTCGTGATGGATTTGCACGGTGGAGATAGCTTTCTCAATGATTGCTTGACCTTAGTGGGGTGCTAACTTGGTATTCTTCCCTTAGGCATTGTAGTTCTCTTGACAGTTTGTGGATGCGCTTCATGATGGCCACATAGAGAGTTCACTTGCTTGGAGAACACCTTACTTGGGAGAAGGAGCTACTTGGAAGAAGGAGCGTTGTGCATCCCGGAGGAGAGCATCAGGCCCTATATAGCATGGGGTTGCTTGGATTCTTGTTTAGAGGCTTGGAGTTGGCTTAGGGACACCTGGGATGCGACAATGTTCTTGTAGGAGGCAATTGTCCCAGTGGAGTACATTGCTTAGGAGGATCGATGGAGTCCTTGGAGGCTTGTAACAGACACATGTGGACTTACCTTGTGTAGCTACATCATCTTGGAGCGCTTATTGTGTATGACATTACCTTGGAGTATGACATGTGTACTTTGCAGTGGGGTGCTTCACTTGCATTTTCCTACAAGAGCGCATTGTAGGTTACTTGTAAGCTTGGGCCCACATTGTATTGTTGGCCTCCCTTACCTCTCATATAAATAGAGGAAGGAGAGAGTCCTCATTCATTATTCATTCACTCATATTCATATTCACTCGTGTTGAGAATCAAGATGTGACCTTGGAGAGAAGTGTGCACTGGTCTTCTCTTTCTCTCTTCGCCTTCACCTGTACTTGATCTCTCTCTCCCTTGGAGTCGCTAGGTTTTCTTGGTCTTCTTGGAGTATCTTGGAGCATGTTAGAGGTCTAGGGTTAGGGTTTATCCCTTGGAGGTTTGATATTAAGGTTTTTTGATAAAAGTTAAAACCCTAGGGTTTCTTTGGTAGCGAAGAGAAGAGAAGAGAAGAGGATTCTTGCCTTGGAGGATGTGTTGGAGTGATTCTTGGATATTGGAGCTCCTTGGTTGAGCTAGGGTTTTCTTGTTTTCCTTAGCTAGGGTTTTGGAAAGCTAGTGGACTTGTACTAGCCTTTGAGAGAAGGTTATGGTATGTACTTGTACTTCATCTTGAGCATATTAATAAAGTTTTCAGCTGTCAAAAACTTGTGCATTTTCCAGATTTGATTTTCAGCCATATATGTTCTTCATGTATTGTTATTTACAGTTATATTGGTCTTGATGATTTGACATAAGTAAAAGGACAATTATTAAGCGATTTGGCATCATCATTGAGGAATGTAAGGGCTGTTTTGCTGCTGCTATACCTGCTGTTTTGCTGCTGTTATAACTACTGTGAAAGAGAATTTTAGATCTGCTTTATGTGGGATAAGTTGCCCTAGGGGGTTGAAACTTATTCAGGTTGTTTGGTATCTTTTCTCCTTGGGTTGCCTAGAAGTTTGGGCTGTTAGGAAGTGAAATATTGTACTTTTTATGCTGTTGTTTTATACTCTATTTCATAACTGCACTAAGACTGAAAAATCACAGGGTTAAGATCCGGGAAAACTCTAGTCAAAGAGGTGAAATTTCGTTTTGCATTAAAATCTGAGAAAGCAATTTTTTGCTGGAAATTTCAACAGTTCTGAGGCTCCTCCTAGAATTACCCAACCAGGCCCTATCAGCCCAGGGCATTACCCAAAGGACATAAACAGGCTTGGTACTAGCTCAATCACAATTATGGATGTTCCTTCTTTCATCTCTACATCTACTTCTTTGAATACAATGTAATATCTTTCTTTTGACTCGGGTTCACCCCCTCTTACTCACTAATGCTTCTTTCTTTTTATTTGTAATTCTCTTTTCCGGCACTTTGGAATTGCCTCATCACTCGCAACCACTATTGTGGTATGTTGTACTCTCTAGTCCCATTGACCTACTTTGGTCACTCTTGGGCATTGATAAAATGATCTTATCTTATCTTATTTAAATTTCAAAACACACCACCTCTATTTTGCTATGCATGTGACTAGTTCATCGACATGTGAGTGAAATTGGAGTTTGTATTCCTTTATCCATTCTATGTAAAGGACTGGCCTAACCTCACACAAGGCTCAAGATTTGGTGTGTGTTCCCTCAAATATTCACCTTCTATCATGACGACAAGCATGCTACCTTGTTGCACCCACTGGGATGTGGGATTATGGCAGTTCTCAAGATGACGGTGATGATGAGTTGCCTTTGGAGGTGTTGCAAGCAAATACATAAGAGATGTCAGAAGGCTGTGGTCATAATACCACTGATTCTGGTCAAAGCAGTGCCTGTAGCTCTTTCACTCCGGAAGAGCAAACAGATGAGATGTAATATGAATAGTAGTTTATTTGTGAACTGATTTATCATCATGAACTGAACAATGAACATTTTGATATTTGCATTGCTGCAAACTTTCTGTTATGAATATGAATCATGCTATTGAGGATGGTGTGGTTTTTGTGATGAATATGATATCTAATGATTTTTATTTTTACAAATTTGAATGACGTGCAATTTGTTTTGTATGACAAGTGTTTATAGTTAATTTTTTAAATTATTCTTGAATATATATTACAAAAACCCTAAAACATTTTAAATTGTGAAACCTGAGAATTTCTGTTTCCCATTGTGAACACTGAACCTATTTCTAGTTTCTCATTTCTTGTAACATAGAGGAAAAGGTCATAGAGAAGTTGAGCAATTCAAGGAACATTAGTCCATGTACCTAGGATGGCTGTGATAGGAACAAGGCATGATGCACTTTTGACTCTGGTGTAGTCATTACCTGGTGCTGATATTGGTGGTGCTTGCTTACCAACTTCTTTTGCATTGTCATGTTGAGCTTATTTTTTTACTGAGACCTTCTCATATACTTGGCCTCAAAACTTTAATTCCACAAGTCCAATTGTTGTTTCTACTTTTACCCTTTCATTCAGCATGTCTTTTCCTTCCTACAAACCTGTTCATTGCAAGTCATTTCAGTGAGGTTCATAAACTCACCTAGTCAGGCCAGTATGGCTCACTTGAAGAATTACCATGAGTGGTATTACAAAATAAAGACTTGATTGCAGAAGTGGTTCATTGTGATCTCTCTTAGCTTGGTCTTGTTTAGACCTTTTCAAGTCATGTTAGCGGTGTTGGTAAAATCATTGAGTACCTCATTTATGGAATAGTACAAAATAAATAGAAAAAACTCAATTTGGCTTTTTGACTTTTGGAAGTATGTTTTTTTCTGTTTTTCACAGATACAGCAACTGAAGGAACCTATAAATGTTTACATTTCAGAATGGAACACGACTGGGCTTTTGGCTTTTTGACTTTTGGAAGTATGTTTTTTGTGTTTTTCACAGATACAGCAGCTGAAGGAACCTATAAATGTTTACATTTCAGAATGGAACACGGGTGGGCTTGTCACAAGGATTGAGGTATGCTTTCTACTGCTCTATGCTGTCTTGTTTTGTTATCTTTTTATATATCTAAATCTATTTTCTGGGACTATTTTTCAGGGCTTAAGGGCTTTTCTTCCCAAAACAGAGCTGTTGAACAAGCCTTATGATAATTTTGCAGCCTTAAAAATTAATGTAAGCCGAGTCTTCAAACTTTTTGTTTATTGCAAACATGTTATACATTATCCAAGAAAATTAATATGGCAAACTTTGTGATCTTTGGTATTTATGGTCCCAGAATTTGAAAGTAGTTATTCAGATGGGTACTCAGTCATGGTAGAATAAGCATTTATTCACTGGAAATTTCTCTTTTATTCATTAATTTGTTCTTCTTTTTCTGAAGGTTGGGAGACAGATAAGTGTACTGATTATTAGAGTGGATGAAGAAAATGGCGATCTAATAGTCAGTGAAAGGGAAGCTTGGGTTAGCACTGTTAACTTTGCCATCCGTTTTGTCTCTTAATTGAGAAATCGGAAGATAAATGCCTGGTTATTGTAGAGGAAGGAGTTTGTGAAATAGGATTTAGCAACTTCCATCTTAATCCTTTGCATTGTTCTGTTTTTGCATGCACTTTAGTCTTTATATGTCTTTATGGTTCTTCTCGGCAATTTTTTCCAAATGTTGTCATTCTGCAAAGTTACGGTGGTTATGTTGCTGATCTTATTAATGCCCCAGAAGAGTAAAATGGCAAATTGATTCAATTTCTCTGTAACTATTAAATACTCTAAGTTAGGTTGCTTCTTTTTAGAAATCAAAATTGTAGAAATTTCTGCGTTCAAGAGTTTTGATGCAAAACAGAAATTTCACTTCTTCGCTAGAGGTTTTCTGGATCTTAACCCTGGGAATTTTCAGCCTTAGGGCTGTTATGAAATACAAAGAAAACAGCAGCAACAACGGACATATTTCAACTTTTAACAGCCCCAATTCATTAGGCAATTCAAGATATAAGATGCCAATGTGTGCCAATAAGTTTCAGTCCTCTAGGGCAGCCTTATCATGCATAAGACAGATCTGAACACAGTTATGACAACTTGTAAACAGCAGCAAATCTGCCCTTATATTCTTCAATTATAATGTTAAATCATTTAACATAATCACCCTTAACTTATGTCAAGTCAGCAAGACATATAGTGCTAGAAATTACAAACCATGAAGAATATAGAGAGCTGAAAATCAAATTTGCAATTTACACAAGTATTGGACAGCTGTAAACTTCATTAATATGCGTAAAGATGGAGTTCATGTACATACCATAGCCTTATCACAAGGCTAGTACAATCCTCTAGCTCTCCAAGAGTTCAAAACCCTAGTTAGGGAAAACCAAGAAAACCCTAGCTCAAACCATGGAGATCCAACAAACATGCATCACACAAGCCTGTCCTCCATGGCAATATGTCTCCTCTTCTTCACTTCAACGAGTATAAACTAGGGTTTCATCTCAAAACCCTAATCTCTAAATCTCCAAGGGATGAAACCCTAACCCTAGTCTTCAAGATGATCCAACAAGCTCAAGAAACCCTAGCGACTCCAAGAGAGAGAGAGAGAGAGAGATTAAGTACATAAAAAGATCCAAGAGAGAGAGGAGAAGTGGTGCGCTCCTCCTAGTCACATCTCTAACACAAGAGTGATAAGAATGAGTGAAGGACTCTCTCCTTCCTCTATATATATGAGAGGGGAGGCCAACAATACATATGTGGTCTAGTGCCCTCAAGCACCAGCTACCTTTTGTAGCTGCTTCATTTTAGTACATCAGTGTCATGATGAATTAAGTTATTAACAGACCTATTTCTCTTAAGCTTTAGCAATGAGATACTTATGTACTTTTCTATTTCTATATATATTCATTCATCTGCATGATATTTGATAGGATATGAAATATCTCCGTGAAGGAACAGTACTTGAAGGGTCCATAAGAAGGATATTTTCGTATGGGGCACAAGTGAGTGTTGATGGAACACGCATAAGGTAAAGCAGACTGATCGTTTTAAAAAGTTGTGATTGTTATTTTTCTCATACTTATTTTCTCATCTATTTCCTATTGTTACCATCAGTGTTTGAGTTTGAAGTTTGAACTATTTATCTTTAAAATTACATCTTCAAAGATACGTTCATCCTAGAGTTCTCATAAGTGTATCTTAACAATACGCAATATTCCTGTTAAAATTTGTTGCAAGAATAATGAGAATTTGTGAACTTCAGGCCATCTGAATCTCATGTTTCAACCTTCTGATGTATATTCTTGCTTTTCATTGATCTCTAACAACTGGCGTGTGAGACATAGTCTACAGACTTCATCAAAGACACCGCAATTAATGTGACAAACAATGTTACCAGACTTGGAATTGATAAAAAATCGGCAAGGCAAAATAGCAAAGAGTTTGAATCAGATCGGGAAACAATTGGCAAATAAAAAAATTAAAAGGATACACATATTTTGAATTAAAAAAAGCATTTTTCATTGATATTCAATAAAGACATGTTCATACAATGCAAAATATCAATAGATGTCCAAAATTTTATGGATGAATAGGTATCTAATATATTATTATATAATATGAGTCCAGACTCCAAACTGAGAGCTGGAAGCATCTACCTATAAAAGTTAACTAAATAGTAAATATTAATGTCAGATACTAAATAGTAAGCACTCTTAACTTTGTCTGAGGCATCCACTGATTTGAGAAACGTTGTTCCATTTGGACAAGATATGAGGAAATTTATTAAAGTTCTATTCCTCTGATCTGTCCATCCATCACTCATGATGGTGCACCCTGTTTCTGCCCTAAAAGCCCGCTGTTTTTGATGCCCTAGATGTCCAGCAGCATCAGTGGATGGCCTTAGATGGATTACTTTGTCCTCCTGTAGCTCTTTTCATCACTGTTTTTCACTTGGCAGAGGAGAAACTAGCTCAAACAGACTGGAAAAAATGAATGGAAACTCCAAAAAAACTGCTTTTAAAGACAAATTGGCCTGATCTGATTTGACCCACAATTCAAAATCTCCTATCCGATTCAAAGTCGCGATTTTGATTCTGCTGACTGATACAAACTCTGTCAATGTGAGTTTGAGTTGGGAAGGTTTGAATTGGCTTTGTTTGAGAGCCGATCCAATTCAAAATGATGATTCCTGTTTCTTTGTTCACAAGTAACACATTCCCTATTGCATGTTACTCGTGTAGGTGTCTTTCAAATGAAGAGCAGCCTAACAAGAAGCTTAGAATACAGAGTTTCCTTTTTAGAAAGCATGGAGTATGAAGTTTATCAGATGATCCCTTTGTTCAATATTTTGAACTGGTTCCAAAATAGTAAGACAGTAGTTACACATGCAAATGATCTGTTTTGCATTTTTACAGTGTCTGGAATAGATATTAGGAGTCAAACTTTCAAATTCCTTTTTTCTTATGGTTAGTTTTCTCTGGTACTTGTAAGTCTTCAGGTGTGATTTCTCTCTTATCTCGGCCCCAGGTATTCTCCAGAAAATATTATCAGAAAGTAAATAGGCCCCTTCGTGATGATTGATGCCTTGGTTGAGGAGCTTTCTTCTCTCTCCTCTCATTCTGCCTCGGCTTCTAGTTCAAGCATGCCTTGAAATCCTTTCTGCTTGTCATGGTTCTGTTTTTCCACTTATTTTGTACTTCTTTTGGCTATGTACTTAGGAGTTTTTCTGCTTTTGATAGAGTAGCAATAAGAGCTGTTCTCAAATGGGTGTGGCTGTGACTCTCATTCCCAGGAGCTGCGTTTTTCTTTGGTGCTGCGTGGGATAACAAGGGGAAGACTGTTGCTGGTTGATTTTTCTTAGAGGGCTGCCATTGGCATGGTGAGAGGCATATCACTGAGTGGAGGCTGCTAAACCATTCCCATCAAACAACAGCGATATAATTACATGGGCTGTCTCCTTTACCAGCACGTGTGGACAGATTTGGGGCGTTTTCTTCATTGCTGGATGAGATTGCAGGGTTCAAGTTCCACCTATTAGTCTTTGTCCTCATCTATGAGAGGCATTTTACGCCATTTTGATTCTAATAAGCTCAGCCATTGACATTCAATAAAATCAGCCTGAGATTGATTATTTTGCTCATTAATATGTGAATGTTTTCATTATCATTTTATGGGTTTTGTTTAATATCCAAATAACACACTTGGTACTTCATTGGGGAGGTATAAGGGGTTAGAAAACCAACATATCAACAAACAAAACAAAGAGACAGACTGCTGTCCATTTAAATTTCATCTAGAGCAGTAAATACAGAAGCGTGCAAAGTGTTTGACGAAAGTCCAACACCAAAAACTAGAAGGTTTTTCCCAACTTTGCCAACTAAGAATATTTCAGTGGTATCAGAGCATGATTTTGGCCAGCTGTGGGTGACATTGATGACTGAGGAAGGGCTGTAGAACATCACTTATAGGCGCAGAAGGTATAGAAGTGTAGAGGGTAGAGAAGAAGAAATGGAGGACACTTCAGGAAAAAATGCAAATCTGACAGAGGACAGAGAGGATGGTTTGATCAAAGGGCTTATGAAAGCCTTACAGGATATTGCAGAGGGCCAGAGAGAGACCCAAGAGTTAATGGGCAGAATCACAGGTTATGCTCTAGGGAGTAAGCATGGTAAAGAAAGGGGGGAGAGCAGCAAGAGAGGGAAGATGGAAGAAGGGGGAAACACACACAAACCTCATATTGAGGTGATCACTTCCAGGACCAACCCTCAGAACCGCCCTCACGACTACAGTGAGATTCCTAGGTCTACCATGCCA
>ML777279.1:610134-625961 GCA_009831015.1 Picea engelmannii | reverse complement strand
ATTTGTATTCCCACGCATGCACTGTTATTATTCATAATATTGAGTTGTTGACCTTATATGCTATTGCATGCGTCATTTTATGATTGTAAGACCTTTGTTATGATACATGCAACTATAATAACCTACATGCAACCATAATAACTAACATGCAAACACTATAAACAAACATCTTCTACATCAAACCCTAAAACGCATCCAGAAACCCCCAGTGTATTAGATCTGCATGTTGGAGCAGTAAGATCGTAGCAAATATCTTGATCAGCCGGATCAAGGATATTTCAAAGGTCAAGACGGATCACAACAACCTCCGATTATTCTT
Source organism: Picea engelmannii (assembly GCA_009831015.1). Lineage (NCBI taxonomy): Eukaryota > Viridiplantae > Streptophyta > Pinopsida > Pinales > Pinaceae > Picea > Picea engelmannii. The sequence goes on along the minus strand of ML777279.1, from coordinate 625,642 downwards.
GGAGCAGAAGGAACTGAATGACAGACAACAGAAGTGGGTGAGTAAGATCCAGGCCTACGATTTTGAGATTGAGTATCTGAAGGGGAAGAACAATGTGGTAGCCGACGCTCATTCTAGGATGCCCCCTACTCTATCTTTGATGGACATATCGGAAGACTGGAAGAGTCTCCTACTGGTAGAGTATTCCAAGAACAAGTTTGCTTGCGAGGTTCTGGATGGACAGGCTACAGATGACAGGTACAGAGTGGTGGATGATGTTATCTACTACAAAGGCCAAATTTATTTGGTCCCAGGTTCGCACATCAGGCAGAAGATCATGCAGGCAGCCCATGACTCACCGTTAGTAGGACACCAGGGGTTCCTGAAGACTTACAGGCAGGTCCGGGAGAGGTTCACTTGGAAGAACCTCAAGGGAGACGTACTGAAGCACGTTCAGGAGTGCGGAGTTTGCCAGCGGAACAAGGTGGAGCACACCCATCCGGCCGGATTATTACAGCCATTGCCCATTCCAGATCATAAATGGGAAAGCATCTCCATGGATTTCATCACCGGGTTACCCAGGGTGCAGGGAAAGGATTGCATTTATGTCGTGGTGGATAGACTCACCAAGTTTGCTCACTTCTTCACTATTCCTTCAGACTACTCAGCAGCACAGGTGGCCGAGTTATTTTTCAGAGAAATTTTCCGTTTGCACGGGTTGCCCAAAACTATCGTCAGTGATAGAGACAATAGGTTCATGGGAGGTTTTTGGTAGGAGCTTTTCAGGTTGGTAGGTACCGAGTTGACACCGAGCATTAGTTACCACCCGCAGACCGACGGACAGACAGAGATCGTGAACAAATGGGTGGAAGGTTATTTGCGGAACTACATTTTTGGGCAGCACAGAGCCTGGGTGAAATGGTTACACCTGGGGGAGTACTGTTGCAATACCACCCATCACACGTCCATTGGCATGACTCCTTTTCGAGCACTCTACGGTTACGAGGCCATGACTTTTGCAGACGTTGTATTCGGTGACAGTAGGGCACTGAAGGCCAGAGATTGGATATAGGACAACCAGGATATTCTGAGAGCATTGAAGGAGAACATGAGGGTGGCCCAGAATCAGCAGAAGATGTATGCGGACAGGCACAGGACCGAGCACTCGTTCGAGGTGGGAGATTTAGTGTTCTTGCGACTACAGCCATACCGACAATCTTCATTGAAACAGAAGGGGGCTGAGAAGCTCAAACCTCGCTACTATGGGCCCTACAGGATAACTCGGAAGGTGGGGCAGGTTGCGTACGAACTGGAGCTACCTGAGGGGAGCAAGATTCATAACGTGTTTCACATATCTTGCCTTAAGCAGGTAATAGGACAACAGGTGGTTGCTTGACAGGAGTTACCCCCTTTGGATGACGAGGGGCGGTTGGCCACAAGCCCCGAAGAGATTTTACAGGTACGGGAGAGGAAGCTTCGTAACAGGGTGGTCAGGGAGTTTTTGGTGAAATGGAAGGATCTACCGGTGGAGGATGCTACTTGGGAAAATGAGCAGGTGTTACAGTTTCCAGGTTTGAAGTTGCTTGAGGACAAGCAAATTTGGGCAGGGAGGACTGTAATGTCCCATTTCCCCTAAGCAGTCAGAATATCGTGGTGGTTTACACAATTTCCCGTAAACCATTAGACGGATGAGTTAGGGAAATGATATTGGTAAAGTCACTTTCGAATTATAAAGTGAAACTTAGGAAAAGTGAGTTTATTAATATTAAACCCCTCTTTGAGGGTATTTCTCTCCAATTATTAATTAAATGAATATTTTAATGGAGAAAAAGAAAAGTGAAAGAGAAAAGACGGTGGAGGGTTGGAAAGGGATTATTGACTATTCATTCAGAAAATTGAGTTTTGGAGAAGAGCTCGGAGAGCTAACGAGGGTTTCAGTTGGAAACCCATTTGGTGCTCGGATTCGGCAGTGAAACTATCTGCCCTAGCCGTGAGATTGGAGAAACCATTCCGGTTTTTCATTTGCAGGTATTTGGCATTGTGATCCAAGGAGATTTATCGGAGAAGAATTTCATTTTCAGTTTTGGAGAAGAGAAGGCATTTTCTTTGGCACGTGTGGAGTGTTGGGTGTTTCCTTCAGCTGGGTGCACTCTTTTTTTCATTGGCTGTGTGTTTCTATTGAGGCCGAATCCTTCACCTCTCCTCAGCGTGGCTACTTGCTGGGGCGTGGATCTTCGTTGTGGTTCCTGCTGATCATCCTCCATAAGAGCTGCGTGTCCACCTTTTGCTGGCCGTGCCTCCCTTTCCCTGTGGCTGCGTGTTCTCTTGTGGCTGTGACTCTCATTCCCAGGAGCTGCGTTTTTCTTTGGTGCTGCGTGGGATAACAAGGGGAAGACTGTTGCTGGTCGATTTCTCTTAGAGGGCTGCCATTGGCATGGTGAGAGGCATATCACCGAGTGGAGGCTGCTAAACCATTCCCATCAAACAACAGCGATATAATTACATGGGCTGTCTCCTTTACCAGCACGTGTGGACAGATTTGGGGCGTTTTCTTCATTGCTGGACGAGATTGGAGGGTTCAAGTTCCACCTATCAGTCTTTGTCCTCATCTATGAGAGGTATTTTACACCATTTTGATTGTAATAAGCTCAGCCATTGACATTCAATAAATTCAGTCTGAGATTGATTATTTTGCTCATTAATATGTGAATGTTTTCATTATCATTTTATGGGTTTTGTTTAATATCCAAATAACACACTTGGTACTTCATTGGGGAGGTATAAGGGGTTAGAAAACCAACATATCAACAAACAAAACAAAGAGACAGACTGCTGTCCATTTAAATTTCATCTACAGCAGTAAATACAGAAGCGTGCAAAGTGTTTGACGAAAGTCCAACACCAAAAACTAGAAGGTTTTTCCCAACTTTGCCAACTAAGAATATTTCAAATTGCTAGTGTGAAACCATAGGAGAAAAGCACATGTTATTGTCCTTTTCTTTATAACTCTTCACCTACTTGATTTTGCTAGAGGACACCTCTTTTGAAGGATATACTACAGCCCTACCTTTGTAGCAGTCTAGTATCATTGCTTCATTAAGCTTCATACATTTATTTCAAGTTTGTTCTAAAAAAGAAGGAAAACGCTAGGGCCTAGGGTTACCTACTTCCTACATCTTTTCCTTCTAGGGTTTTAGATATTGAGGCCTTAGGTTACTAACACCTCAACCATCTTCCCTTCCCTTTAGCTCATCAATTATCATTTGTATTTTCCCTCTAAGAATTGCCGCTGCAACTTTGACTCCATTTACCCTAAAAGACACTAGTTCATACCTTGCAAGTGATTGATTGACTAAAACAACTTTTAAACCATCTACCTTAAGACTTTTACTAACTATTTCTAACATTAGATTAGCCTAACCTACTAACTAATTTGCTGCTGTTGCAAAAGATTGCTACAACCATCTATAACAACAACAAATTTATCTTAAAAGCAAGATTTAAAGCTGACTACACATTGCTATCATTGCTTCTGACAATTATTATCATTTTGTCAAGTTTATACTATCATTTCTTGTCATTCTTGAAGCATTTTTGAGGCATAATTGTGTAGCTATTGCTAAATATATATTGCTTTTATAAATACTTCTGTTGCTTCAACTTTTATATCAGCTTGCTCTTTTTATCAAAGTCTATGGTTTTATGAAGCACTAACATCATATGGTACTTGCAAATAACATCTTTTCTTGTTGTCTTGTTCTGGGCAGGTACACTTAAATATTATCTTGCTTCATCTCATTAAAAACTTTGGAACTTTTGATTAGAGTGACCTGTGAGAGGGGTGGGACTTTCCTGATACTTTTACCTTAGCCTTCTCAAACCCCAAGGTCACTGGGGACGTCTCCCCTGGGGTACCACTCCTAAATAGAAAGAGGTGTCTTATTAAGGTGACAGTGATAGGACATCCTCCTTATTACGCCAATTTAGTATTCACTTGCCTTTGGCTTTGTGCAAGTACAAATTGCACGATAACAATTATTACCCGTCAAAATCCAATCATCAACGTGTAATATTAGTAATAAACCTCCACTCGAAGTGATCTACATATACAGATTTGGATCTACTTCACATCCCTTGAATCTGTCTTCCTTGAAATGCTCTTTGATTCACACATACCAATCTCTCAATGCTTGCTTTAAGCTATACAACAATTTTTGCAACTTACATACAAGGTACTCCTTTCTAGGTTCCATGAATCTCGATTGTTGCTCCATGAAGACAACTTTATCAGTCCACGCATTTTAAAAAGCACTTTTGACATCCATTTGATGAACAATTCATTTATAATATCTTGCAATAGCTAGCATGGTTCTTGTCAATGTTGCTAACATCGTGCCAACAAAAATATTGTTGAGGGTCTGTAAAACAACTTATCGACAACATCGGGGAAAATATTGGAAAAATAAAAAAAATACAAAAATATTCTTTTTTTTCTTCAAATTTTTAAACATCCAAAGCAACAACATCAAATAAATGCATTGCCACATAAATATCAAAAGAGAACTGATATATAAGATGTCTAGTGATATAGCACACATCAACATTGAATCATGTTCAGAGTCCTTACACCAAAACCTCAAAATATCATCAAAAAATATAATAAATGTATCTCATCATCATGAGTCATCTACAATGAAATCAGATAAATAAACTAGTGATTCTCTCTGCCCCTCTTACAGGCAAAGGTGATGGATTTTCCTCTCAAGGAAGAAGGCCTTGGGGTTGGTGTTGGACTTTGACGTCCTCTAGAAGGAGAAAAAGCTAGACTCTGACGTCTTCTATTGGTGCCACTGCTAAGTCCAACTCGCTTTGTCGGAGTCTGTGAAGGTGGTGACACACTCCTAGTGTCAATAATCACCTCCTGTAAAGGTGTCTGCTCTGGAACATCCTCCTCCTCTACCTCTCTGTCCCTTGCTACCTCCTCCTATAACCAATCAAAGGTCTGTTCCATGACAAGCCTCTCGGTCTCAACCCTCCATGCAACAGTGGTGTCAATCCCATCCAAGGAGATGGCCTCCACGTCAGGTGTTTTCTGAAGATACCTCACCCACAATCAGAGATTGTGGTAGACGTAGACCTTGTCATTAAGGCATTGGGATTCCAACCTGGATGAGGGTCATAAATTATAATACATAATTTAGAGGGTGACGGGGCATAAAATAATAAATTCTAATTTTTAATGAATTCAAAATTTAATTTGAATTTTTTTAATTTGTTGAGCTTCTTAGTGTGTATTTTTTCAAAAACACTACAATTGTGCTCACATCTTGAAGAGCTACATGTTTGGTCAATCACTTAAATGACAAGTTTTTGTAAATTGGGTACTCTTGAGCCATAGCTTGTCCACCAAGCATCTACAACAAATAAGAGAAACATAAGAAAAGACATTGAAGAATGTTGAAACAAAGTAAGAAGAGACATTGAAATTTGAAACAAAATGAATCTTATCTGTCATTTTGGTCGTCCTATCCTGAATAGCCATGTCAAAGCTAAATGTTCCATCGACCATCCTATATATTTCCATTTCTCTAGAAATCTTCGCATGTTCTTACGAATTTGGCCCATCCTCTAAACATGTGAGGAATCCATTCATAACCTCAACATCAAATCTAAAACCTTAGGAGTAAGAGAATGTGGGGTTGAGGTAGATCCTTGTAGCATGAATGGAGCGATGGAGTGTATTTACTATTGTTCCATTGCTCATCAAGCACTCTCCATGTCAATAATTGTTTCTCAAATCCATCACCCCCCTTRTCCTCACAATAGGCACGGATGGATTCTTTGGCCCTATCCATGGCCTTATACAAGTAGCCCATTGCAGGCTTGTYTCCATCAACCAACCGAAGAACCTTTACCAAAGGTTCRCTGATGCACACCTCCTCCATTTTCGCCCAAAAGCTCTCTTGGTATGACACTAGCTTGTATATTGCCTACCCCTCCTGTTTACTGCTAAATGATAAAGCATGCCACTCATCTGAAAGGAATATTCTCTTCACCTCCCACATACAAGCAAAGAGAGACCGAAGAGATATGAAGCTAGTGGCAAAATGTGTGATTGTAGGATGCACCAACTCCTTGTTATTTGTGAATCTTCTCATCAAGCTAAGCACAAATGCATGATTATATATAAATTTTGTGATGCTTCAACAATAACCTTGATATAAGGAATTTTGCCCATATCCTCTAAGATCAAATCAATGCAATGTTCAACACAAGGAGTTGAAAACAATGTAGGATACCTTAGCATAAGCAACTTGCCAACAGTGACATGATTAGCAACGTTTTCTGTTATGACTTGGACAACATTTTGTGGACCTACCTCCTGAATGAACCTGTCCAACAAGTCACATAATAATGTTACATCTTTAACATGTGTAGATGCATCAATAGATTTAATAAACATTGTCTCCTAAAAACAATTAACCAAAAAGTTAAGAAGGGTCCCGCCCTTTTGATCAATCCAACCATTTGATATTATGTGGCATCCAGTGATTTCCCATGATGCCTTAATCTCTTCCAATCTACGAGTGGAATTGACCTTTTCATTTTGAAGGATAGACCCTCTCAACTCATCATAGGTAGGAGCGTTGTACCCCATGCCAACAGTAGCAATAATATCAAACATAGACTGGTAGAATGGGTTGTTCTTGGTAATTTTCAAAGGAAATGTCACTCCATAGAAAACACCTACCCACAATCTTGTCAGCTTCTTGCTTCTCCTTTATTTTAATCATTGACTTGATAGAAGGTTGCGCATTAGGTGTGGTTCTAGGAACCAAAAAAGATGTTCTTGTTGAGGGCATTATGGAAGGTGACGCCGAATAAACACTATCACTTCTTCCCGCCTCGGATCCTACAACTCCTCCCTTTCAAGCCTCAACTCTCACCACTTCCCTGTTATCTTTGCTTATACTTGTTAACCCCTGGATTTTCTCACTTGGAATCCCGAGGATTAGGGGCCAACATGTTCTATATGGATGGCATTCAGACAGTTCCCTAGAGATAGTTTGGTTTTGAGCCAAGGTTGGTTTCCATGGAGATCAAGTATAGAGTGGTTTAGTGGTGACTTCCTTGTACAAAGATGGATGTTGCACATGTTTTCATGAGAGCAGATGGAGATGGCTATTTTTAGCAGTTCTCCTACTTTTGATGAGACAGAGTTCAGAGGTACGCATGTCAGTTTTGATGGCATATTTAGGATCCTTGTGAGTTTAGGAGTCCAAAGAGCCTCTTCTAGATTACATGCACGACACGTCATACATGAGCCCCAGTTGAGAGGCTTGCATGTCAAATCTAAACACATATTCAGATTCCTTGTAGAAAACCGAGTCTGATGAGCCTAATTTCATCGACATACAAGCACTTTCTATTTTTAGCAATATGTCATGTAGAGTGACATGTGGAAGCTTGGTAGAGTTGACACTTGTCAGTTCCAAGATATGACATGTGGCAACCTTTGGAGGTGACATGTGGCACCCTCCAAGTGTGACTCATGGTAGCCTCTAACAATGACAAATGGCAAAGGTAGGGCACATACATGGAACAAGAAATGATGTGGCATGATTCTTGAGTTGATTGAGGTTATGATCGAGTCAACATGGTGCATGTTTGAGTTAGGAGGTGTGTTGGCACTTGTAGGAGCTTACGAGGTGTTTTAGTTGAGTTAATTGAGGCGCCCATCATCCTTGTCTCACCTCACCGAGGGCACCTACCTTTTCTCTCTCCTCATCCTGAGTTAAACTTAGAGTATCTTCAGTTAGGAGGGCGCATGCATGAGTTATAGGTGAAGTGGCACATGTTGATGTTTACGAGGTGATCTAGTTGAGTTAAACTAGAGCGCCTACCTTTTCTCTCTCCACTTCACTCCCTCTCTCTCTCTCACTTAGTCAGTTGGACTACGAGTCTCTTCAGTTGACTGGGGCACCTCCTTTCTTCTCTCTCTTCTATTCCACTTAACTCTCTCTCTCTTCCACTTCACTCTCCCTTTTCCTCACATCACTCCACTCCCACATGGGGTGCATTTCTCTCTAATTGAATGGCCACTTCACTGGATTTGACTCCTAATTGAACTTGTGCGCTTCACACTCCCTTCCATCAGTTCTCATTCACTTATGACTGTTATCCCCAGTTTAGGGATAACTAAGGAGATTATGTCTCGAGGCCCACGGGTCCTAGACATGGAGTACCGAGAGCCAGATTGACTTGAGCATGGCCCTGGCGGGCCCATCTTTTTCTTTCTTCAGTGCCTCCACTTTGTTAGCAACAACAACATCCATCACCTCGGCTTGGTTGTGTAGAAGAAGTGGATCTTGCTCCATGAGGTAATGAGTCCGGGTATCATGGTATTTGTCACTATGATCCTCAAAACCTTTAAATATGTGCGTTCAATTCTTTTTGTTTCTAACGGGTGCTTGGATCTTATACCTATCCACTTGACCATATCCGGGGGGAATGACAGGATGCCCTAGTAAGCTTGTGCGCATAGGTTTTGAGTTGCCACTGGGGGATTCATGAGAAGCCATCGTCCGCTCCTACCATACTTACCACTTTCCATCTTTCTCCCGCTCATCCATCCCATTACACTGGTCTTGGCATTGGGTTGGCCAAATATTTAAGGGTTGTACCTTACCTTGTGGGAAGAAGGAGCTAAAGGCCCAGAGGGTAAAAGTAGCTGGCAAAAGATAGAAGCCAAAGAATGAACCTCGAGATGCTTCGCCCAGGGATCCTCGAGAAAGCAGTAAAACGCTTCTCAGCAAGAAACAGAAGGACCCATAAAAATAATAAAAACAAGACCTGGTTAGAGGATAGGGGGTCTCATCATGAGCCAACCTATTAGGTCCATGGGCATCTAGCGGTATGACACTACTAGCAGTTGGTCACCACGCCAGGGTAGTGGCTCTTGGTTGCATGGCCAAGAGAAAGGGGGTCTCATCACGAGCCAACCTTCTCATTTTTGTGAAATGCGTGTGGGTAACAATGCCACCACTGGTCACCACACCAGGGCAATGTCCCCTAGCTAGCTTCTTGAAGAAAAAGCAATAAGAAAAAGACAAAAGGCATGAATGGGCTTGGAAACATTTGCATCTATGATAGGTGTAGCTCACCCTCTACAGAGGCACCCACAGGTAAGCCATGCATTTCCCTGCTATCACTGCACCCCTTTCCTAGACATCCCTTACCACCTCTTCCACTCACATGGCTTGGATTTGATTTCTCCCGGAATACCCCACATCCAGTGAGCATTAGCCCAATAGGACGCCCTGTCACTTCCTCCAAACTTGGCTTGTAGATTAGTATAATGTCTTTGAGCACTTGTCCGAGTAAAAGGGGTTTTATGCACATGTTAATAAACTTGATGATTAGATTGTGATTGACATTGCTATGATCCCTGTGACTTATGAGCCCATGGAGGGCATATCTGTTGATGTGCAGGGTCATACCCGATGGACAGGTACACATGGGAAGATGATTAGTTCGGACCTCCATGGGGATGGAAGCCCATCAGATGGATGCTGAGACCCTAGCAGGGGGCAGAGACAGATTAGAGGGTTTGCACTGGAGAAGAGGAGGTCGTTCCACCAGAGGCAACTTAGCAGACCTGTACCCAGGGGGGTTGTGCCCTTTCCACCAGGATGTTGGCCTTGGAAGGCCCATGACGTCACCCATGACACCTTATGACATCACCAACGCTATGGAGGTTTTGGGAGGCAGTTGTGTGCCAAGTGACATGTGTGGCAGCTTCCGGAGGCCCAAGGAGGCCTAACGTTTTGCTCCAGGAGGCCAACGTTGCCCTAAAAGGGGCTAACATCACCCTAAAAGGGCATGACATCTTCATTCATGCTTGATTTAGGGTTTTATCATGACTTTTAATGTAAAACAGTATTATTATGTATTTTTGTCCATGCCGATCTTTTGTGACCTAAAAATTAAATTAAGGTCATTGGTATGGTATAAATTGAGGGTTTAATCTCTCATTTTCCGATCATCTTTCACTCACACTTGTGTGTTTTGAAATTTTCAGCCCTCATTAGGGTTTTGGCTGAAATTGTGGCGCACTTGTTGAAGGAGGCTTCTTTTTGGTGATTTTTGGCATTTTCTTGGTGGAAGGTTTATAACTAGGGTTTGGCTTGATGAATGCTTGGTAAATGTAAGTGAATTTCTGCAATCCTTCCCTTACTTGAATGGTTATAGTATTTTACTTGCATTTTTTTAATGAAATTGCTGGAATAAACCCTAGGAAATAAGCACATGTTGGTGTCCTTATTTTAATTCCCTACTAGATTATGCCAAGGAGCCATTTTATCTGTTGAAGACATTGCTAGGGCCTTGCCATTGCAACATCCTACCATTTGCTCTTCATCCTAGCCGATTTTACTTTGCTATTGAGCTAAAGAAGGAGGAAAACGTGCTAAAGCCTAGGGTTGCCTACACCTTAGTAATCCGCTTTCCCCTAGGGTTGATGGTTGAAGCCTTGGCTTACCAACACTTTACCATCAAATTCCTCTTGTCTTTGGCCATACTATTATCATATTGTTTCTTCAACTCTTGCCACTACTTTTGACTCCATTTGCCCTATGAATGCACTAGTCTTAGACTTCTTGCTTGAGTACTTTGATCACAATCTTCAATATCTTTGAACAACTACTAACATACTCTAACCCTATCTTAGATTGACTTGCTAACCCTATTGCTGCCATTATTCTTTGAGTTATAGTTATACTTTGCAACATTTTCTAAGCAATTGAAAGATTGACTAATGCTTGGTAGTCTTTGCTCCTAATGAATGTTGGTATTGTGACATTGATGATTAAATCGTTCTTTCTCATTCTGAAGCATTTATAAAGGATTTATTGTGAAGTAACGTATTGTGATTATTGCTGCTACACATCATTGATTGCTTCATCAATATATTAGTCAATTGCTTTATTTGAGAAAGTCCAATTATATGAAGTACTAACCAGCAAGTGACCTTGCAAATATAGTTTCTTGTTGCTTTGTTCCGGGCAGGTACATTTCTAGTTCTTATTATCTTTTATTGGTTGTTTAGCCGGACTTTCTGATCGGTGGTGACTTGTGAGAGGGAAACTTTTACCTTGGCCTTTTACCCTTTGCCTTCTCAAAACCCCAGGTCACCAAGGACGTCTCCCCTGGGCCTACCACCCTAAATAGAAAGAGACTTCCTGTTGAGGTGACAGTGATAGGATAGTCTCCCGTTACGTCAGTTTGCCTTCATTTACCTTTTCTTTACATCCAAGTACAAACTGTGCGATAACAATGATCACATGCATGGACTTCTCACTTAGTGACACATCAATTGGACTCAGTGCTTGGATTCACCTCCACTCTTCTCCGGTTCCACAGGTGTCACACTTACCTTGACTCATGCGCCTCAGTTTAGATGACACTAGCGCATGAGGACACCTCTCCTCTAGAGGAGGTGCATAACTTTCCCTCTCTCACTAGAATCAATTGGGTGCATGGCTTGAGGGGGATTCTTCATTGGGATATGCATCCCTCTTCCTATATTAGTAGGTTCTCTTCATTGGGATAGGGTTGGATCATTTTCGGCGACAACATACTCCATTGATTCTTTCTCTCTTTCTCTCTATTTCGGCTTCTCTTCTCAGGTGCAGGGATCATCACTATACCTTTTTTGTAATCTGTCTCTTTGGTGCAAACAACTGCTTGGCATATTCAGAAATAGTGTTAGATTTTCTTTGTTTACAAAGCAGTAGAGTTACCAATGTTCTTTTACTTCTTTACCATTAACTTATATATATCATGTATTGAGCAATAGCAACATAAACAAGAGACAAAAGAACATGAGAAAAACCCAACAACCATTCTTAAATAGATTTCGTTCACAAAGCAAGTCCAATCATGAACCAACAGATAAACCCCAGCACAAAGGCTAGCTCAAGGTACAACCAGAAATACCACCCCAGCTGCAACAACAACACAATACCAAGATAGTGCATCTTTTCCAAGGGTAGCGCACAAGAGAGAAATACCAGAAAGACTGAACAAGAAGAATCTCTGTCACAGCAGCTGCTGCGTCACCCTTCCTCAGACTCGCGCCTTACTTCTGTGTAGATGAGAGAGTGTGAGTGAGTGTGTCCAAATGAGCTAAGGCGCCTCCTATTTATAGCCTTCCTATCCTTTTCATTGTGCCGACTTCTCTTCTGGGAAGGTGTCACTTCTTTATTCATTATTCTTCTGGGCTGACTTCTCTTCAAGGATATTTCCATATTTTTTCAATGCCTCTCTTGCTTCCAAAATCTTCTTCTCGTCTAAGAAAGGTCATCTAGGAGGGAAAGTACCTCCCGCAACGACCAAAAACATCAACACTCCCTCTTAGCTAGGGAGGTATCTTTTACGATGTCTTCATCTAGTAGTCCATTGACTACTTTGCAATCGGCTGGTATCATACAGCTACCACAATGCCATCGGTAGATCGAATAATCCATCACAATCTCTGCAATCAAGTAGCACACAACTACTCCCAATGTGAACTGGTAGTCTCCATGGCAATCGACTAGTAGCGCACAACTACTACAATGCCATCCAGTAGAACACGACTGTGCCGATCCATAGTAGTACACAACTACTATCCAGTGGTACACAACCACTCCAAGTAGCACACAACTACTGTCCAGAGACACATTGTCTCTATTCTGCAATCAACTGATAGCTACACAAGCTACCACCATGCAGTCCAATAGTCTCTATGATTATGCAACAATCAACTAGTAGCACACATCTACTACCATGCCATCAACCATAATCATAGTTTGCAATCCCTATGACTATGCAACAATCAACTAGTAGCACACATCTTACTATAATGCCATCAACTATAGTCATAGTCGATGTCTCTATAACTATGCAACAATCAGTTAGTAGCACACAACTACTACATCAACCATTGTTATAGTCTCATCCAGTAGCACGAAGCTACTCCCATAGTCCTCATGACTATGCGTGTGATGTTTCTTCTCTCATCAGGTCCGATAGTGCATTACCCCCTCAGTCACCTCACATGACTGATTTGGGGAACCCTTGGCCAGAGGGGTTAGCCGACAGGAGGAGAAACAACACACCTCCCTCTCAACGAGGGTGGACATTCTGCATCACGCCAAGCTTGTCTCTGAAGTACTCATACTTCTCTCTAGATAGAGGCTTGGTGAGAATGTCCACTATCTGCTCATCTTTGGATATGTATCAGAGCTCTATAGCTCCTCTCTGCACCATGTCTCGGATGTAATGATATTTGATCTCTATGTCCTTTGACTTGTCATGAAAGACATGGTTCTCTAAAAGCCTTACATAACTTTGATTGTCACAATGTATCTAAGTTGGCTCCAATTCTAGATCAAATATTCCTGCAAGCAACTTTCGAAGCCACACTGCTTCACGACTTGCCACACTAGCTGCGATATACTCTGCCTCTGCTATACTGAGTGCCACTGATGTCTGCTTCTTGCTCAACCATGAGATCATACTTGATCCCAGGCTGAAGCAACATCCAGAAGTACTCTTCCGATCCACTACACTCCCTGCCTAGTCAGAGTCTGTATAACCCTGCAGCTTCACATCTCCACCCGAGACATATCTCAATCCATATCCAATCGTACCACGTAGGTACCTCAACATATGTTTTGCTGCCATCCAATGTACATGTCTAGGTTCAACCATGTACTGACTCAAGGCATTCACTGCAAAACATATGTCTGGCCTGGTGTTAACCAGGTACATCAAGGATCCAATCAGCTGTTTGTACATTGTGGGATCCACCAAATCTGAATATGAATCACTCAAAAGCTTCAGATTTATCGTCATGGGTGTGGCCATGGACTTGCAGTCCATCATCTTGAATCTCTGCAGGATCTCAACAGTATATTTTCCTTGGCTAAGGAAAATCTTATCTGATCTCTGCCACACCTCCAATCCCAAGAAGTAATGCATCAAACCTAGATGCTTGATCTCGAACTCTAAAGCGAGCTCCCTCTTGCACTCATCTGTGAGCTTCTCATCCCCTGTAAGAAACAGGTCATCCACATATAGGATCAATGGGAAATCATACCCAGGCTCATCAAATAACTGTCTGATCTGGCATATCATGCCTTGGGTGCCTGCTTAGGCTCGTACAAAGCCTTCTTCAATTTGCAGACATGAGACTCCTTCTCATGTATCTTGTGGCTGCTCTATGTACACTTCTTCTGGCTACTGGAGCAAGTGTCTTGTCATAATCTTCTCCCCCTTGCTGGGAGAATCCTCATGCCACAAATCAAGCTTTGTACATCTCTATGCTACCATTTGTAGCATGCTTGATTTCGTAGATCAACTTAGAAGTCACCACCGACTTCCCTTCTGGTCTCAGAACTAAGGTAAAATCCATATCCCAGTCTTTCTGACTGGCTTCCTCCTATGTCACTGAAACAAGGAAATCTTCCTAGGAGGTCTCATATCTCCTCGAAGCCTCTGAAGCTTCAATCTAGCCTCCTTAACTCATGGAAACTATCTGTCAATCCTGGAAGACGACTCTCTCTCCCATCTGAATTTGAGGAGGAATACTTTCTGAATGAAAGTTTCTAAGCCACTGACTCTCTCTGAGATCAGGCTCACTTTGATTCTGCATGCTCCCTTCGAAGCTTGACTCCCTTTGAGTCTAATCTCCTATGAACTGTCCTGGGGAGGATGCTCTTCCCTACCGGATCCTGAGGGTTGACTCCCTCTGAACTCTAGCTTATTTTGAGCTGGTACTTGGTGGGGCCACCTGCCTCACCACTGGTGGAGCCATCTGCTCCTCCTCATGATATGGCTCATCAATGCCATATATCTGTATCCGCCTTTGCATCCTGCAAAGTATAATAGGACCATGCTGGTCTCTTCCTGGTCACTGCAACAATTCTGGGTAGGCTCTTCTGGGTCTATTGACTCTTCCTGATGATATGAAGATTGATCAACTGAACCAGAGGGATTTGTACGATAGTCTTCGAAGCCTTCTACTCCTTACAATCGATCTTCATATGAGATACTCTGTATCCGCAAAAGTACCCTTCTTACTAGAAGGTTCTAACTTCGTCCTCTTCTCCTTTATTATATGGATGTATACGATCATGTGCACAACTCTATGTCAGGATAGTCTGCTCCATGTCTCAGCTAGAGACCATCTAAACTGTTGCCCCCTGCAACAGTCATTGTAGCTCCATCTTAGAGCTATACCCATGACCTGCTCGAAACAAGAAACGAAACAACTACATCTCCATGGTAACCTCCAGTGTTACAAGAATCGAACCGGTCGACCCCAAAAACTGGAACCGGATCGGAACTGGAAAAAAACCGGAATAAAACCGGATCAAAAAACCGGTTTCTAAAAATACATAAAATATTCAATTTTTCGAAAAAAAAATACATATTCATGTGCATCCATGTGAATCCAAACCATTATACACAAATTTGCAAAGTT
>ML777279.1:589493-604059 GCA_009831015.1 Picea engelmannii | reverse complement strand
TTTCTCACACGGGTATAGGAACCTGTGTATTCTGTATGACAATGGTGGCATATAAATTTCCCTGTTCCACCCCCTTTCACTCCAGTAAGCTTAGTGACATACTTCCACAGAGGTGTGTACCTGTCTTTGGATTTTTGGGGATCTTGACCATCACTGTCATTTTCATTGTCTCCATCCCCTTCCATTCCTTCCTCCTCTTCTTGGTATGTGCTGTCCACTTCTATTTCTTCATCACTATCATGGGTAGGCCTAGGCCTACGCGAACCTCCCACCACCATCATTATAATAAAAAATGGAACCAAAATGGCACACCACATTGACATCAACATCATGAATGTTGAACCTTGGCCTTTGATAATAAGTTTCTACCTGCAATAGAATGATGGAGGAGAGGAGAAGAAACTAGTTTACAACACATTAATTTAAAAAAAAAACAAAACAAGAAAGAAAAATGGGCACCAAGAGCCTACCTCTTTAGCTCTCCAATGTGGTTGAATATGACTATGGTAGCCTTCAATCTCCCTTCCAAGCTCTCACAAATGGTAGCCTTCAATCTCCCTTCAATCTCCTCAAGAACTAGCAATAACCCTCTCAAGAGTCAAAACC
Organism: Picea engelmannii; assembly: GCA_009831015.1. Taxonomy (NCBI): domain Eukaryota; kingdom Viridiplantae; phylum Streptophyta; class Pinopsida; order Pinales; family Pinaceae; genus Picea; species Picea engelmannii. The sequence continues at coordinate 603,453 of ML777279.1, read as the reverse complement.
CTCTTAGCAAAGAAATGGATGAAATGAGAAATAGAATGAGAGAAATGGGAGTGAAAGAGTGTTTTGAACTCTTAGCTAACCCTAGGCTACCTTTCCCATGAGTCATTTCTCCAAAAAAACCAAAAAAAACCAAAAAAAGATGAATTTTCTTCTCCTCACGCGCGGGGGCTCAAGGGAGCGTTTTTTTTTCCCTTGGGAGCGCTCAGGGAGCGTCCAGGGAGTGAACACTCCCTGAGGAGGGAGCATGCACTCCCTGTGCGCTCCCTCAAAAACCAGGGAGTGCATATTTGAAGGAGGAATCACGCTCCCTAAAAACGCTCCCGAAGGGGAGTGTTTAGGGAGCGCACTTGGGAGCACGCTCCCTGAACACTCCCCTTCGGAGTGCGATTTAGGAGCGGGTTCGAGGGGGGGGGGTGCTCCCCCGCAGCCTTGGGTAGTCGTACCAACAATAATCAAGTGTTACTAAACTAGCAATACCAATAGCAATAATAGAATTCTAAAGACTGCTATTCTAGTTACAACACTTACTTAAACTGCAATAATATAAAATATCAAACCTGATATGCAAACCTGGAGTTTAGTTGCTGTTGTCCCACTTGAGTTGTCTTCTATAGTTTCTCTTACTCCCTGGTCATGTGCTTGGAAGCACCACTGTCTAGAAGACATACTCTTCATCCTTTGACTTCTGCTCTTCAACATCTACTGCATGTGCATGGTGCTTCTTCTTTCCTTTTTCATCTCTAAGAGGACATTGTGCGGCATAATGTTCCATCTCCTTGCAGTTGTAGCATCTGATCTTTGACGCATCCTTTTTATAACGTGGTCTCTTAGATTTCTTCGAACTATACCTTCTTCCCTTTCTTTCCTTTTCTTCACTTGAGCAACAAGGGATCTATTTTCATCATCATTTGTCTTTTGTGACTTGGATATCAATCTGGATTCTTCCTGGGTACAGTCTGCCCATAACTTGTTAAACTTGGGCAATTTGCTTCTGGCGCAAATCGCTTTAACAAATGGATCCCAAGAGGAGGGAAATCCATTGAGTGTAGTAGTCACGACTTCAACGTCATCTACCGGATCTCCAATGGCTTCTAACTGGTCCTTGATCTATGAGATCCTCATAAAATAGTTGGCTACTGTTTCTGACTTGTTCATTGTCACGTTTCTGAGTTGATTCCTCAGAGTAAGCTTTCGACTGGTATTCTTACTTTCATAAAGTCTGGTTAGGGCATCAAACATTTCCTTTGATGTCTTCAGTTCTGAAACATTAGGTATCAGATAATCCTTTATTGAGTTTGTCAAGATCCTCTTGGCCTTGACCTCATTCTTCCTGAACTTTGCTTTGGCATCTTCTTCTTCTGGTTATGGAAGCATCTGCTTGATATGGTGATCCAATAACTCATTCTCTTCTAGAATGAGGAGAACTCTGTGCTTCCAGGATATGAAGTTATCTGCTCCATCCAATCTATCTTCAACTCTCATGCTTGTTGACATTTTCGCTGGTAGAAACCCTAGCTCTGAAAAACTTCGATTTTTCAAACTTCACCAAACTACAAACTGAGGGTTGCAGGGGGTGCGCTAGGGTAGGGTGCACTGCTCTGTGTAAAGACAAGTCCCAACGCCTTTGGAACTAATGCTCAACGAGCTTGACAAAGATATTACGGTGCAACGACAAGGTGTTGCTCCAAGTGATCTTCCTTCCAGTGGTCAAACTGTTCTGAAGGTAACCAGCTCTGATACCATGTTAGATTTTCTTTATCTACAGAGCAATAGATTTACCAATGTTCTTTTACTTCTTTACCATTAACTTATATATATATATATATATATATATATATATATATATATCATGTACTGAGCAATAGCAACATAAATGAGAGACAAAAGAACACGAGATTTATCCTGGGAAAACCCAAAATGGTGGAAAAAACCCAGCAACCTTTCTTAGATAGATTACGTTCACAAAGCAAGTCCAATCATGAACCAATAGATAAACCCTAGCACAAAGGCTAGCTCAAGGTACAACCAGAAATACCACCCCATTTGCAGCAACAACACAATACCAAGATAGCGCACCTTTTCCAAGGGTAGCGCACAAGAGAGAAATACCAAAAAGATTGAACAAGAAGAATCTCTGTCACTGCTGCTGCTGCGTCACCCTTCTTCAGACTTGCGCCTTACTTCTGTGTAGATGAGAGTGTGTCCAAATGAGCTAAGGCGCCTCCTATTTATAGCCTTCCCGTCCTCTTCACTGGGATGACTTCTCTTCTGGGAAGGTGTCACTTCTTTATTCTTTATTCTTCTTGGCCGACTTCTCTTCTAGGGTATTTCCACTTCTGTTCAATGGTTCTCTTGCTTCCAGAATCTTCTTCTCGTCTAAGAAAGGTCATCTATGAGGGAAAGTACCTCCTGCAACTACCAAAAACATCAACAAATAGAACCATTTTTATGCTCGTATCAAGCCCTCACTGATTGCTGGTATTGTTGATGTTTTTTGTGCATGATTTAGTAGCCTTTAGCCTGCTATGTATTTCAGCTACTTAATAGCGCATCTTCTCTTCTTATTTTTGTCTTTTATCAACTAACGTTGCAAGGATTCCTGTTGAATTTTCACTATGCTTGGCTCAAGCATGAGGTTTATTTCATTTTAGTCATGTACTAGAACCATAAACAAATGCAACTACACCATTCGCAATTGCTGCAATAACCAAGATCATAAGAAGAAATACCATGCACAAGAACACAAGAAATATCCTGGGAAAACCCTTCTCAACAAGGGAGAAAAACCCAACAATCCTTTGCTATATTCTCAAGAGAAGATCCTCCAACCATGAATCCCTAATGCACACAAGAGGGTGCTCTACTACCTTGAAACTTGCGCCCAAGAGTTGTGCGCACTTCAGCCCTAGAAATGTACTTGCTGAAATTTCCAAATGACAAGTGACTTTTTTGTGTTTCCTCAATGGAGAAATCCCCTTTAATTGTACTAGACTGGACAGACCAAAAGTGTTGTCTATTGGCACAACAGGGCCAACCTCAATAACTCATAAAATAATTAATTATTACAATAAACATTAATTATCTTTCACATATGTTGGAGCTGACCTGTACCCTTTACATCACAATTAGGGTTATAGGTAAATCTTACTCTCAGACAATATAGCAAGGGATCTCACACATCCACTAATGCTCAACCACTAGGGGCACGTCCACCCGTGCTTAGCCACAGGGATATCCTACTCAACAGATCTCTATCTCACTGAGTCCACAAGAGAATCATCTAGAGTACCATTTCAAGCCTGACTCAATTGAGTCCACAAAGCAGGAGGCCACACGTCATAGCAACTCAGTCTAGAGTCTGATGCACACCCATCACATGGGCACCTTCACCCCACACAGGGGTACACATTGTTTCATCTCAATCCAGAGAGGAACGACACACCCATCTCATGAGCATCCTCACCCCACACAGGGGCACACATCGTTTCATCTCAGTCCAGAGAGGAACGACACACCCATCTCATGGGCACACCCAACACATGGGCTCTCTCACAGGTCGACTCACTTAGTTTGTGTCCTGGAGGATGTCTCACAAAGCTGTAATCATCAACAATTCCATCATCAATATTAAAACCAAACATTTAAACTTTTTGGCTGTCTAATTGCAGCCACCAAACAATCTTTTTGCTGCTGTTTTTATGATCTTATTGTGCATATTTACAGGTGAAAACAGTGTGAAAAGGGCTTAGGGACACCCCCTTGAAGTTGGCATGCACTTGTCCAAACACAGAGAGATCTGTGCGTGAGACTTTGGGAGAATATTCTCTAAAATTACATGCTTTTCCTCACTGATTTATATTGCTGTTTTAGATCAGATCCGAGTGCGAAAAAGTGTGCTAACAATACCCATATCTACAAGTGATTTGTTGGCAATACAAATGATTTTTGGGCTTGCATCTAGGTAGATACCCACTTCGTGGCTCAAATTTGTGCAAGGTGGTATTTCAACCAGGTGATTCTCCCCCTCATATGCTTCCCACACAACTTACAATTCAACCTTTGTGTATTAAACCCCCCCTGGGTTCACCATATTCCCACATAGGGTCCAACTTTCCTGGCACTTGCACTCTTCAAAGTTCAAACTTTAGAAACCAGATAGTAATGATTAAACTTAGGGTACAATTCTTTTTTGAAACAAATTAAAATCAACATTGAAGAATCAAAATACAAAAAATTTGCAAAAATACAAAAACTCTTGATTCTACATAAAAGAGAGTTTTCCCATAGTCCACTAAAAATCAACAAGAAGGGGGAAAACTGATGGGTGTTGCTAAACCTATCAAAAATCTGTAAAACAAAAAAAAAGAGGTGGAAATTGTTACACATACTTGCAAATACACCAACAACTGATGGGAATCAATCCCCACTCCACAATAAACTAACGATGGCAATTGAAAACATTCTCTCCCTGGTCCTTGGCTCAAAGAAAAACGACCTCCACCTCCTTTGCTCTCAAAACCCTTCTATCTGTTTGGAAAATGACAAAATAAAACATAAAAATTGCGTTTTTGTCGGCTTGTCTGTGGGCTTGGCTATATTTTCCATTGTCCCATGATGATATCGCACAATTTAAGATATTATCGCTATATTTTCTCCAAGGAAAATGTTGTGATATTTTTTGGTGAAAATATCATTCCTCTGAAAATCGAGAGAGATATCGCGATGTTGCCGATATTTTCGTGATATTGGCGACGTTGGTTTTTATGGTGGTCATCCTTGCTACAAGTGTAAAAGTTTCCTCATAGTTGATGGCTTCTCTTTGTGCATAGCCTTTGCTTACAAATCTTGCTTTGTACTTGTCAACAATGCCATCAATGTTGTACTTAGTCTTGAAAATCCACCTACAAACAATTGCCTTCTTATATGTTGGAAATTCTACCAATTGCCCGGTTCCATTTCTCTTAATAGAATCAATCTCAAATTGCATAGCATTGTTGTTGAAATTATTAAGACAACTGAGAGGGGGGGTGAATCAATTGTTATTGTACTTAAACAATTTTTAAGTCTATTAATACATTCTTAATCTTTCTTCAAGTGATCATCAACATTATACAACATATGGACAATAAAATAATGAGTATCAGTCACACATAAGATATACATAGAGACAGATTTTCACGAGGAAACCCATAAAGGGAGAAAACCTCTTCTTCTTCGAAATGATAGACAGTCTTTTAAGTTCTGTACATCATCTATAATTGAGCACCAACTCAATGTGAGGCTACAACCTCTGTTTTGCAAGCTGCAACTTGCTGAGAGCACCAACTCTCTGTTTTCTCTAGCACCCACTAGAAGGAAGCACAAACTCCTTGGTTTCTCTAGCACCAACTAGAAGGAAGCACCAACTCCCTGGTTTTTCTAGCACCAACTAGAAGGAAGCACCAACTCCCTGGTTTCTTTAGCACCGACTAGAAGGAAGCTACAACTCCCTGTGTTCAAGCACCCACTTGAACCTCTGAGGACACCAGTCCTTCCTAGCACCTCCCAACCACCCTGAAATATGAATATGAAACACTGAAACCAATTACAGTGATATAGTGTTCAATAACAGCGTACCAGTCTCATCACTATTCTTCAAGATTTTGCTACTCAGTCTTCCTCATTGTCTTCCAGCATGCATCCGCTGCCCATTCTGTTCTTCTGCCTTTTGTGCTCTCTGTGTGCCATTCCCATTCAATGCACCTTTTGTTTCCTATCCATTTCAACTGCTGCACCTCCTCTTTACTTCCTCACACATGCATTACTTCATCTTAGCAACAACAACATCATCACTTCTCTGTGCTGTGTTCTTATAGCTTCTATGCACCTTGTGCATGCTATATGCGCCATGCTTCTACATCTCTTCACAGTGAGTGCTCTGTTTGATCATCATTATGACTTCTCAGCTTCTCTGGAAGATTGCCCACGCGTTCAGCATCACTGGATGTCATGCTGAGATTCCTCAGCCTCTCTGGCAGTCAAGACTCTTCGTCTTTTCTGGCATAGTCGAGCTTATACTTTCTGCTTCAGTTACAAATTTCAACGCTCATTCACTTGTCAGTCCCTCTAAGAATCGTCTTCATTCACTGGAAGAAGCTTGGAGACCCTTCAGCTCCTCTGGCGATCACACAGAGGTCTCTTCGAATCTTCCGGCAGAAACCATCAATGATTTCTAGCAGTTAGACTATGAAGAGCAACATTAGCCCTCCGATCATACTCAAATTCCCCTGCACCGTTGGATTGGCTCCATGGGATCTTGCATTCATTTCGGCATTTCGGCAATTCGACATTCGTGTGACCAAGTGTCTTGACACTCCCAGTCGCGATCCCCGAAACTACGAAAAGGAGCTTGTCTGCACTAGTTCCTTCCCCCATCTTCCACCGATGTGACCATAGGCTACATCCATTTCACCTTTTTTGTATTTTCGCGAACTTATGACCTTTATCGACCCTGATCGACGGTCCACGATCTCGATGAATTGACGGTTCAGATCTCATCATGAATTCGCATCTCGTTGTTCCTTAGATGGAGGTTCTCGTCAGTCCAAGTCGCGATAGGCGAGACTCCGAGATGGAGCTTAGATCAACGGTCCAAAATCTTAGTGTATTGACGGTCCAGATCTCATCGTGAATTCGCATCTCGCAATTCCTTAGATGGAGGTTCTCGTCACTCCAAGTCGCGATAGGCGAGACTCTGAGATGGAACTTAGATCAACGGTCTAGAATCTTGGTGTATTGACGGTCCAGATCTCATCGTGAATTCGCATCTCGCAATTCCTTAGATGGAGGTTCTTGTCACTCTAAGTCACGATAGCCGAGACTCCGAGATTGTTTCGCGATTTCGCATATCGTGAATTTGAACCTCTTTCCTTTGGATTTCCCGATCTGCGAAACTCCGAAATGGAGTCTTTGTGGTGCTCTGATCTTTCGCCACTCTTCCGTCCCCGATCAATCCTGGATCCGACGTTTCAGGTCATTTGTCCATTTCGTATTTCGCGATTTCGGCACTTCGCGATTTCGCCTTCTTATGATGAAGGGTCTCAAGCCTTCAAGTCCCGATCTACGAAACTTCGAAATGGAGTCAGACCAACATATTTCGGCATTTCGCATTTCGCCTCTTCTTGCTCTTTAATGAACGTGCAGGTTCTCCCTGATCCAACGATGGTCGGATCTTACGCTCAGATCTGACGCCTAAGATCTGTCCTCCTCTTCTGCGCGTTCTTCTTGTCTGAATTCATATCTCGGGATGGGGTCCAACGATCACTGATGCTCCTCCTCTTCCATTATCACTGCGCTGCTGATCATGCTGATCTTTGTCATCGCTGTTTTTGCCATCAATGCACACTCTGATCCTGCCATCAATGACAAGCTCACTTTGCCTGTTAAACCTGCCAACAATCCTCTGCACTATCTCTTCTGAACTTATCGAGCTTGCTCTGCAGCGTCTTCCTAAAATACTTCTGATACTTCTTCTTGTACTCATGCCATCTTCGTTGCTGTACTTGCCATCAATGACAAGCATATGCTGCCTGTTAAACATTTACCAACAATTGTGCCACTCAACTTTCTCAACTACCTCTTCAGAAGTATGCCGTCCATTTGTGGTAAGATGTTTTGTCGTTAGTGCATAAATGATTAAAGGTGGTTTCTCCAAATGCTTGCTTCTCTTGGGTTGCACTTTACTCTTCCATGCACTTTCTAATCGTCTCTGTCTTAGGGTTTTCACAAGGTTTCAAGTTTTGTGCCAAACTCTTCAAGTGTCTTCTGCACTGTAGTAGACTCTTCTGTCTTTGATTCTGATTTAGGTGGTTTAGGATTTTCAACACTATCCACATAAATGATGTCCCACACATCAACAAACTTCTCAGTGTTGTCATGCGTAATTTATTAAACAACACACTAAACTTCTTAAGAAGTTCTTGATCTTGCAAGTCCCATAATGAATATTCTTTTGATTGTTCATCATAACCAAGTAATAAACACTTGCACCCTCTAGTTGACTGCTTCGAGCTGCACTACTCCTTTGCTTTTCAGTGCTCATGATAACCAAGTAGCATGCAATTTCCATCTCTAGTTGACAACTTCGAGCCGCCATACTCCTTTGGAATATACATGTAACAAATCCTTCCAAATATGAACAAATGCTTTTTTGTAGACATGTGCCCATTGCACGCTTCTGTTGGTGTAACATTCCAAACTACTTTAGTTGGACTTCTATTAATCAGGTGTTATCCCCATTTCTTAGGGATAACTAAGGAGATGATGTCTCGAAGCGCTCAGGTTGCAGACATGGAGTACCGAGAGACATATGGCTAACAACGTCCACTTGCACAGACATAGACCCACCTCACCACCACAGGTCTCAGGTTTATCATGGGGGTATCCACCACATCAGCTAGCTTCCGGGAGACATTGGGTCTTGCTCCATGAGGTACAAGTCAGGTATTATGGTGAGTATCATTTCAATATTTGAGGCATTTGAGTTTGTTGCATTTAAAACTACTTTTGATTATGTATTGTCTGCTTGGAAATTATGCTCTTTGCCCTGTTTCACCTTGGTGGTTGACATTGTACCCTAGGAAGTGGTCACCCTTAGGGATAGGTTTGCTACTGAGGGGTTCCCTTGACAGGTCATCGTACCATTCCCGACCATACTTGCCATTTTCCACACTTCATCCCCTCATCTCCTTATCTTTTGGGATTTTCGGGTGTACTGACCCAAGAAGGGATTGTCCTCTTCATTTCATGGGAAGAAGGGGCTGAAGGCATAGAGGCTTGTAGCTTGCAAAAGATAAAAGCCAATCATGAACCTTTTAGATGCTTTCCCAGGGATCCCGAGGACAATGAAATGTCTCTCATAAGAAACTGAAGGGACCCATAAAAAAGAATTAATACAAATGCCAACCAAGGTGTAGTGTGTGTGGGCAATGTTTTTCATGCTTAGGTAGAAGCCCACACACTGTCTTCAACTTGGGGAAGCATAATGTGACCAGGGTAGAGTCAAGGTGGGCATTGTTTTTCATGCTTAGGTAGAAGCCCCACCTTGGCTTCAACCTTGAAACATCTTAAAAGAATAAAAGGCAATAAATGGGCTTGGAAAAAGGTTGCATTGAAAACAAATGTGCAACACACCCTCTACAAAGGCACCCATAAATGAGACACTACGATCCCTTGTATGTCATGAACTCCATGCCCAAAAGTCTTGCCCCCATCCATGTCACTTCGTCCACATGACCTAGAAAAGGGTCCACTTGGGAAACACTCCTAAACTTGAGGTCGATTCACCCAATAGGTCGCTTTGTGAACCCTCCCATACCTAAACTTGACAAATTGCATAGGGTCTTTGAGCACTTGTTTATTTTGATGAGGTGGTTTTTGATGTACATGCTTAGATGGCTCTTTTATTGACTTGATTTACTTATCATGATGCATTTGACTTGAGATCCTTAGAGGGCGTATTCATTGTCTTTGCAGGACCCAGTTGGTGGACAGTTTTGGAAGAACAAGCCTAGATTGGGCTTCCTTGGGGCTTGAAGCCCACCGGTTGGATACCATGGCCCACACACTGGACGATGATGGTAGCCTTTGGAGGCATGAGAGACACCTTGGAGGATCTATCCTAGCCCATTGCCAACCCAACGTTTTTCTCGAGGCCAAAACGTCACACTTGAGGAGCTTGATGTCACCCTAGGGCTAGGGTTTTGGTGGTGAAGGTTTTGATGATGGACACTTGGCACGTTTTGATGGGAGAAGACTTGGCTTGAAGGAAGAAACCTAGAAGGCCCAACGACTTCCATTCTTCACTCAAAACTCCCATTAGAGGGAGGTCCTAGAAGGCCCAACGACTTCCATTCTTCACTCCAACGACTTGCAAAAAGTGTCAAAACGTCACCCTTTAGAGGGATGACGTTACATTAGGGTTTCTTATGTGCATTTTTTAAAGTTAAATTTGAATTTGGTAATGTAAAGGGGTAAAGTAAGGGTTGTTGACCTCTTACTTTGTGGTTGCCCTAAAATTAAGTGGACAAACACTTTTAGGAGGATTTGTATAAAGAGAGATCAAACTCTTGTCATTTTATCATAGCTCTCCCATTGTGAGAAGACTACTTGGCTGAAATTTGCGCCCTACTTGGGCAATTTTATCTATCTCTCTTGCTACTATCTCTTGCTATGGTTTGCTTTTGCTATTGGTTGAAGAAGTAAGGCACTATCTTTCTTGGAGGCTATTTCTTGCTTTTATGGTGGATTTTTTTTGGTTTAAAGGAGTTTATCTTGTTAATGCTTGGACTAGGTAAGGAATCTCTCTTGTAATTGCTTCTTTTCTTGGTTACAAGGTTAATTTGTTAAGATTTTGGGGAGTATAAGTGCATACAACCCCATTAAGCCCATCATAATTGTCTTGGAACAATTTGTTGCACAAAGGAATACTAGGAGGAGTAAAGGGTTACATCCTCTTAGGTTTTTCCTAGCTAGTTTTGCTTTCCTTGGGGAGCAAAAGGACCTAAACCCCCAAGAAGTTGCACAACTTAGCTCTTTCATTTTAAAGACTCCATAACCCAATAGTTAAAGGCACTAATCTCTTGCATTGGAGAAATAAAATCATTGCATTGGGATACGTAGAATAACAAGATATTGAAATTGTTTAAGTTGGGATCTTTTCTATATGCTTCAAGCTTGCCAAAGCCTCTAGGGAATCTAGATTGTTCAAGTGGATCTTGAGCTATAGCTAATGAAAAGCTACAGCCATTAGGGCTGCAACAAATCATCTTCTATTTTGATTCTAACTTGCAATTTAACCGTGGAAATATGCTAGTAAACCATCATTATCTTTTTGCTGATAATTAGTGAACTTTTTGTCGGATTACTTGCTTGTTTTCGTGGTTAAAACTTGTAGCTGTAGCAAATCTTTGCTACAGCCACTTGGCTGTTACAAATTTACTCTGAAAAACTTCATATAACAGCCCTCTAAAACCATTAAAGCTTGTGCTAAAGTATTGGATTTAGTCTACATGTTTTATGCTTCATTCTCCAACAATTCTTTGATGCTTTAAGTGGTTAAATCTGCAGTAATTGATTATTTTCTTGCTGATATATATTCTTGTTTACTGTTGTAATTAGGGACAACAAGCTTAACTTGCTTGTCCACTTAACTTTGAGCTTGTATACGTGTTTCTTCTTGTGTCTCGGGCAGGTACAATTCTCTTTCGCAGGTATCCAAACACTTGGCAACCATAGACCATCCTCGAGACTCGTTACCAAGCCTTCCTTCACTTAGTAACTTGACCTATAGGGGTATCATTTCCACAATCTCACTTTTCCATCTCATTTCCCCCTAGGGTCACCCGAGATTCCCCCCTTGTGTTGGATTTATCCTTCACTAAAGCAAGGGGAGGGTTTACTTAAGGTAACAATGTGTAGATTCTCCCACTGTTATTGCCATCCCGTGGATTGCATCGGGCTTTGCCCAACCTATTGTTTGTGCGATAACATCAGGTATACTATACAGTTATAGGCTTCAACCCAAAATTTCCAATACAAATTTTTGAATTTCAACATACATTGTGCCATATCTTGAATAACATGATTCTCACGCTTTGCAACTCTCTTGTAATGGATTCTTTCTCTTAGTATCTCATTCGGGCACCTCTCGTTCACATTCCCAACGTTTTATATCTCATCAAATTTCCCCTTAGGTTTGGTTCATATCTTACCTCTTGAATCATAATCCCTTGTTCTTGATCTTCCTGACCTCCCATATCATGTTTGAAGATTTTCAGGTCCTATCAAGCTTGCCAACTGGGTCTGTCTTTGACCACAGTTTGGCTCTAAGTTTCAATTGTTATGTTTCTATTTGCTGCTGTTTTAGGACAACCAACAGTCCAAGAATTGTTGAAATAATGTAACTGCAAAGTGTATTCTTATTATTATCTGATATATTATTCATTGGATCAATCCCCATTGTGGATTGATCATGTCGGCTATTGTAATAGGACCAAATCCCCTTTTGCGGATTGGTCAAATGATAATTATAATAGGCAGAATAAGAAGTCGGCCCCAACAGATATTAAAGAGGCCCCATAATATATTAAAGGTGGTTATAACCACCCAGTTCGAGAAGTTGGCCCTGCCAGTGAGGAGACACTTCACACGTGCCAGTCTTGTATAAATAAAGAGGCCAGCGCCTCACTTAGACACAACTCACTTGCTCATTTGAGAGACAAGTTTTGGAATTGCAGTTGGAGAAGAAAGAGAGAGAGAGTGGTGCATCTTTTGGAGAGGATCTTCTGTATTAGCTTGAGTTATCTCTTGGCATTGTATTGGCTATCTATAATAAGGAAGTTTTGCTGGGTTTTCTTCCCCTAGAGGGTTTCCCGGGATAAATGCTGTGTTTCTTGTGATTGTGTATTTCTCAGTGATCTTGTCTTTATGTTGTTGTTATCTATTGAAATGCAAAGAACTATAATAATGGCATAAACATTAACATGGAATTAGAGCCAAGTTGAAGAGAGCATCTTTCACAAGAGAAAAGTGAAAAACGTCACTGTTGTCGTACATGCAAATTAGGGCTTTTTGGTGGTGAAGTATTTCAGCCCCAAAACCTTCTAGAAAAGTGCGCCCTCCCTCAAGGATTACTTTGACATCATCAGCGCACCTTTTCAGTGGCTAGATCTCCCGGAAAGTGAAACCCTAGTTTTCACAAAGTACCAGAAAACCAGAGTACCAGAAGTACCAGAAGTATCGGAGTACCAGATGTACCAGAAAACCGGAAGCACCAGTCCAGAAATCCGCAAATCAAATTTGAGGGGGTAAAAGTTCGATTTTCAGAAATCTGACTGCACTAGCTTACTCGCCTCAGCTCGGCGCATCTATCCCCTGGATCAGAATTTCAAAATTCGAAGTTTGAAAAATTAGGGTTTCCTCATAAAACCCTAAGTTGCAGTTGTAGTTGCAGCCTCATAACTAGTTGCAGTTATAGTACCAGTTGCAATCACCCTTGAAGTTTTTAAGAGTTGGTAATGATTACCGCTGCTCCCAGATGGAGCCACTACCTGGAAATGCTATTAGAGGTATGTACTCACATATGTTTAATGGTTAAACTTTAAAGAGTATTTGCAAGAGAAGGGATCTCTTGCCATAGATCCAAAAGGATCTCCAGATCCAACACATTCAAAGGAATGATGCAACCCAGGTGTGATTATTCTGATATGCATCCATTTGTTATATTGATCAATGTTGCATGTTGTAGCTATGACCTTCATTCTAACCTTTTCTGAGTCAAGGTATTAGATGGATTAAAGGTTGAGATCATAGAGCTTATCCTCTAACCCAACCTTCTGTCAAGATAACGTATTGCCTTAGTACAGAAGACAGGTTGAAGAAAACACTCGTCATCTTGAGTGAAGGAGACTCAGAAGAAAAGCAAGTACTCATTCCTGAGGACAAGGCTCCAGGTTTGATTAATCAAGTTGATAACATTCAAAGGTACACATGATAAGTTGATGACTATAGTTGAGATAACAGTCTTTGTAAAGAATTATACTTGATAGCATGTGAGCATATAGAAGCAAATGCTTTGCCTGATACAACTAACACCTCCTCTTTGAGGAATCTCGTGTGTTAGTTCCAGGTTGCCATGGAGGAATGTTTGATCACAACACTATGAGAGTGTTGACCTCATTTCGTATTGTATTCCTTACCTTTAAATCTTGCTTAAGACAAGTTACAAGTGATAGCTCTAAAGGAGCTACTATGATGATTGTTTGTGCTATTACCTTATATTATCAAAAGGATATTACTCTTGCTTGCTGTTTTGTTGACCTTGTTCCAGGTCACAGGTAATAACCCCGAGGAAGCAATAGTGAAGGTTGCAGAAGGCAACGTGCTAAAGGAGAAACCTTAAATGAAGCAATCATCATTGGAA
>ML777279.1:571829-588845 GCA_009831015.1 Picea engelmannii | reverse complement strand
GAAGAGATGTTCACCGGAAAGAAGCCAGAGGTAAGCCATCCCAAAATATTTGGCTGCCTAGTATTTATTCATATACCGAAAGAGAAGAGAAACAAGCTGGAACCTTTAGGAAAGAAGGGAATATTTGTGGGATACTGTGAGGTCTCCAAGGCCTTCAGAATTTATATACCAGGTCATCGCCACATTGAGATCAGCAGGGATGTGACCTTTGATGAAGATGCAACGCTCAAGAAATCAAGAAGATGCCGGCTTGAAGAAGTATCTGAAGAGGAACCCGTAATCCCCAGAACTGCAGAGAGCGAGGTTCCCAGAGCCGCAAAACCAGTGAGGGAAGACGTAATTTCCCCTGATGAGGAAATTCCAAAAGATCATGATAGAGTGGAATTTCAAGAACCACCTCATATGACAATTCTCCATAAAAGAAAACCAGCTTGGGCCAGGGAGCTTATTCAAGATGGGGAGAAGTATGGTGTTCCCCAAGGAACCACGAGACAGGTGAAAAGACCAAAGCCATTTTTCAGTTATACGGCTTTGATGTGTGATCTTCTAGAAGAGGAGCCTACCTGCTTTGAAGAAGCCATTCAGAGGAAAGAATGGGCTGATGCCATGACAGAGGAATACCAATCCATAATGAAGAACGAAGTATGGGAAATAGTTCCCAGATCGAAGAGTAAAGATGTGGTATCCTCCAAATGGCTCTTCAAAATAAAACATGCTGCTGATGGAGGTATTGAGAAGTATAAAGAAAGATTTGTCGCTCGTGGCTTTTCTCAGAAAGAAGACATTGACTATGAAGAGACATTCGCTCCTGTAGCCAGATACAGTTCGATCAGAACCATCATAGCCCTTGCAGCTAAGATGAAGTGGAAGTTACACCAGATGGACGTAAAGACAACCTTTCTAAATGGTGTCATCGAAGAGGAAGTGTATATAGAGCAACCTCAAGGATTTGAAGTTGAAGACAAGAAGTCTCATGTCTGTAAATTGAAAAAATCCTTATACGGATTGAAGCAAGCTCCCAGAGCTTGGTATGGTTGTATAAACAGTTTCTTGACGAGCTTAGGCTTTACCAAGAGTAAAGCAGATTCTAACCTCTACTTCAAGGTTATGAATGATGAGCCAGTGATATTATTGCTATATGTGGATGACTTATTCTTAACTGGAGAAGAAAAGCTCATCACCGAATGTAAGAAGAGACTTGCCTCATAATTTGAAATGAAAGACCTTGGCCTAATGCATTATTTCTTAGGTCTTGAGGTATGGCAGAGTCCAGAGAGAATCTTCCTTAACCAAGGGAAGTATACAGTCGAAATAAAGAGATTTGACATGTTGGAGTGCAAGTCCATGAATACACCCATGGAAGCGAAGCTGAAGTTGTTGGTCGATACTTCGTCAGAATCGATTGATGCCACCTTGTACAGATAGATTATTGGATCGCTGATGTACCTGACGAACACCAGACCAAACATTTGTTTTGCCGTGAACACCTTGAGTCAGTTTCTAGTAGAGCCCAGACATGTTCACCTTGTGGCTGCAAAACATGTGATGAGGTACCTTAAGGGTACATTAGATTGTGGTCTCAGTTATGATGGAGATCATGATTTCACATTAAGTTGGTACATTGATTCATATTGGGAAGGAAGTGTCCTTGACAGGAAAAGCACTTCAGGATGTTGTTTTAGTTTGGGATCAGTCATGATCTCGTGGCAGAGTAGGAAGCAATCCAACATTGCTCTTAGTACAATGAAAGCAGAATACATTGTTGCGTGTTCTGCTAGCTGCAAAGCTATATGGCTTCGAAAGTTGCTAACCGGTCTATTTTACGTTGAGATGGAAGCAACCACGATCCTATGTGACAACCAGAGTTGGATAAAGATGACAGAGAATTTTGTATTCTATGATAAGTCGAAGCACATAGAGATCCGATATCATTACATCCGTGACATGGTGCAGAGAGGAGCCATAAAGCTTCAGTACATTAGCACGGATGAACAGGTTGCTAATGTGTTGACTAAGCCTCTATCTTGTGTAAAGTTTGAGCACTTTCGAGATAAGCTTGGTATAGTCCGAAAGGACCTTCTTCGAAAGGGGGAGTAGTTGCTGTGATGAGACATATCCTGCTTCCAACTTTATTGCTATGATGTAAAGCAGGACGAGCATCTTGCTTCCGGCTTGACAGCTGTGATGTAAAGCAAGATGATGTGTTGAGATATGACCGTGCTTCCAACTTGCCAGCTGTGACGTAAAGCCAGTCTAATACCTTGCTTCCAGCTTTATTGCTGTGACGTAAAGTAAGATGTACCTTGCTTCCGCCCTGATGGTTGTGACGTAAAGCAAGATGATGAGATGTTACTAGTACCGTGCTTCTGGCTGGATAGCTGTGACGTAAAGCTAGTCTAGTACCCTGCTTCCGACCCGATGGTTGTGATGTAAAGCAGGACGTGTTCCTTGCTTCCGACCTTATGGTTGTGACGTAAAGCAAGAAGATGCGATGAGATTAGTACTGAGCTTCCGGCTAGATAGCTGTGACGTAAAGCCAGTCTAGTATCGTGCTTCCGACATGATGGTTGTGACGTAAAGCAGGATGTATACCTTGCTTCTGACCCTATGGTTGTGACGTAAAGCAAGATGATGTGATATGACTAGTACTATGCTTTTGGCTGTACAGTTGCGATGTAAAGCCAGTCTAATATCCTGCTTTCGACTTGATGGTTGTGACGTAAAGCAGGACGTATACCTTGCTTCCGACCTTATGGTTTTGACGTAAAGCAAGATGATGAGATGAGGCTAGCACTGTGCTTCTGGCTGGATAGCTGTGACGTAAAGCCAGTCTAGCATCCTGCTTCCGACCTTATGGTTATGATGTAAAGCAGGATGAGTATCTTGCTTCCAGCTTTATTGCTGTGACGTAAAGCAAGACTATGAGACGAGACTAGAACTGTGCTCCTGTCTTGATAGTTGTGACATAAAACCATTCTAGTATGATGATGATGAGCCAGCCTCGCATTGTGATGATGATGATGTATTAGTTTTATACTAATCCATATTGATGTAGATGATGATTGCATTCCTTTGAGAATGACGATGCCTACCAATGAAGAAAACTTCCGATGATTTATAGATATGCCAGTCAGTGGTCCAAGATGATATTAATGATGTTGCCCTCCTGATGCCGCTGATGATGCAAACCTCTCTCTCGTCTGATGCTRTTGAAGAATACCCTTCTTGTTAAGGGGGAGTGTTGAAATAATGTAACTGCAAAATGTATTCTTATTATTATCTGATATATTATTCATTGGATCAATCCCCATTGTGGATTGATCATGTCGGCTATTGTAATAGGACCAAATCCCCTTTTGCGGATTGGTCAAATGATAATTATAATAGGCAGAATAAGAAGTAGGCCCCAACAGATATTAAAGGGGCCCCAGAATATATTAAAGGTGGTTATAACCACCCAGTTTGAGAAGTCGGTCCTGCCAGTGAAGAGACACTTCACACGTGCCGGTCTTGTATAAATAAAGAGGCCAGCGCCTCACTTAGACACACAACTCACATGCTAATTTGAGAGACAAGTTTTGGAATTGCAGTTGGAGAAGAAAGAGAGAGAGAGTGACACATCTTTTGGAGAGGATCTTCTGTATTAGCTTGAGTTATCTCTTGGCATTGTATTGGCTATCTATAATAAGGAAGTTTTGCTGGGTTTTCTTCCCCTAGAGGGTTTCCCAGGATCAATGCTGTGTCTCTTGTGATTGTGTATTTCTCAGTGATCTTGTCTTTATGTTGCTGTTATCTATTGAAATGCAAAGAACTATAATAATGGCATAAACATTAACAAGAACTTCTTGCTGATTTGTTATGGTTGTATTTGCAATTTTAGGTGCTGTAGCATGTAGCTTTAGTAACTAGAAGTTAGCACATGCATACTAAAATAAATACAACACACCTAAAGATCTTTACAACTGAAAATAAGCAGATCTAAGAGACTAACACATGCATTTTTGTACACAGGTGTTTTTGGTCAACATGGATAAACCCCCCCCGGGGAAAACCAGTTTGGAATATATGTCTATATATGAGGAAAGCAGAAGGTGGCATACAACAAGTACAGAATATAGAGGAACCTGATACAATAACAGCCTGATCCAGGTTGAAACACAAGTCCAAA
The DNA here is from genome assembly GCA_009831015.1 of Picea engelmannii. Taxonomy (NCBI): domain Eukaryota; kingdom Viridiplantae; phylum Streptophyta; class Pinopsida; order Pinales; family Pinaceae; genus Picea; species Picea engelmannii. The sequence continues at coordinate 584,677 of ML777279.1, read as the reverse complement.
ACCTCCAGGTGCGCCTTAGGAAGGTGTTCCCCACATATAAGCTCTCAAATCCACTGAAACTGCTCAAGAAGCTAACTGTGAGCTCAGATCTAGAAACCTCTCCACAGGAATGAAGCTTTGCTGGATGGCCTCTCTCTGCAACTGATCTCAATGCAATTTGATGGCTAGATGTCCCCCCCACAACTGATGCGCCCTCACAAGCAAGTGCCCCCTCCACAGTAATGAAGTCTCCCCACTAAATAAACCATGCTAGTAGCTGAATGCCTCCCTCCATGAAAGCATGCGCCCAAGCTCTAGCAAACTCATGCAACAAACCTCATCTCAATGCTCCAAGTCTTCCTCTCCAAGTGAGCAAATGAAGAATGATCCTCTCCTTCACCCTTTGCGCCCCTCTTGAAGGAAACCTAAGAAACCAATGGATGAGATCATCTCATCTCCCATCTAATCAATGGTTGAGATCTCACCAAAAGTATCTATGTCAATAACCCACTTTGGGTTAAGTTTCCTAAGTTCACTTTATGCATAAATGGCTAAATTTCACTTTTGACTTAGAACTCCTAAGTCAAAGTGAAATTAGACAAAAGTACAAGGTACAAAGTGTATAGTCCATCCCACATGGGTCTAGGAGAGTAGAAACACATGGGGAACACCTCCCAAGGTACAAAACTTAACAATGTTGCCTATAGATTCATATTGATGACTAATTGTTAGCATAAATTTCCACCCTCCAATTGAGCTGATATAACCTGTTATTGCAGCGATGAAAACTAGGCTAATTAAAGGTGTAGGGCCCCAATTGTCACTGACCAAACCCCTCTTCGTTTGGGCTAGATCTCACTAGCCTTTGGGGAGAGTCCCTAGGCACAATGAAGCGCCTTGCTGGCTGATCTAAGGTCTGATTTCTGCGTTCAAAACGAAAAATCAACGAACTGTTTTGTCTTGGACAACGTGTAAAAGCGGTCCAAAACAGTGAGAAAATCAATCTTATACACTTGGAGGGAACCTGCAGAGTTTGCACAATGATAATAGACTGGAACTTAGATGAAAACTATTCAAAACGATCAAAATTAACCATGATAAATAGTTCAGAAAATGAGATATCAGATTGCAAAACTACCATAATACCACCAATAAAATAGGTTTGAATGACAAACACGCACTTTTTTATTGATCCGCTTACAAGAGAGTTGATTACACCACACTTAACAAGCCTACAACTGGTACAATGACTACTTTGCTCAAAGAGGAGCCACTAGAGTCTAGACTAGAGAAAGAGAGAAGAGAAAGAGAGAGACACTATGCTACTACTACAAGAACCGACGAAATAACGATTGGCAAGCCTCCAATATATAGCTAGTGAGGGCGCACATCCCAAGAGAAAAGAAAGGGTGCGTGAGAGGCCAATAATAGGAACTTAGGTGCATGGTGGAAGCATGTGGAGAGGAAAAAGCACAGTGTGAGTTAGAGTGGGCGCATAGGTGCATGAGAGGGCTAAGAATAAATGCAAGTCCAAGAGACTGAGACATCCTGAGAGTTAACTGAAGCATGCATCCACATGTGTGAGAGACGAGAGGGCGCATTGAGGAATAGAGAATGAGTGGAAGTGAGAGTGAGAAAAATGCCCAAGTCAATAGGAGTAAAGGGGTAGGTGAGGGCTATATTTAATTGCCAACACATGAGTGAGGTTCAGTTAACTTGATCATGAAGTTGGCTATACGGCTAAACTCATGCGACCCCTTCTCCATCATTAATTAATTATCACATGCTTGAATATTTAGGAATATGTGCCCTAGCTTAGGTGGATGCCACATCATTGCCACATGTCGACCTCTGAGGATGCCACTTGGCACTGCATGGACGATGACTGAACTTGCTAATTATAACAGATGCTAAAAATATCCATCCGGTCCCAAAAATTTGAAGCTTGTCGAAACTGACCCAAACTTTCCACAAATGCTCGACATCACTGGAAGAGCACCATCATGTGTCTATTGCTAAAAATAGACACTGCTAAAAATAGACACTGCTAAAAATAGAAAGTCCCCGCATGTCAATGATATTATTCTCATTGAATTCGATTTTCCGTAAGGAATCCGAATCTGAATCCAAAATCAGAATCGACATGCAAATCCTGGTACTCAACCTGCTAAAAATAGAAAGTCGTTTGAATGCCCTTGACTTTATACTCGTTGATCTCGTCTTTCTGCAAGGGATCCGAATATGTGATCCGAACCGACATGCGAGCCCTGGTGCTTGACGTGCTAAAAATAACAATCTGGGCCACATCGTCTCGGAAAAGGTCCAAAAAACTCTGGATGTCTCAAGGATCAATATTGCGCTCTTAGAATCTTAATATGTGGCCTAGAGCAAAACCTGCTAAAAATAGAAATCTTTAGCAAGTCATCCGGAAAAGTGTCATCGAGCCTAGAATCCTGCAAGGACTCATAATGTATGCTCATAACCGCCTCAAACTGCCAAGAGACCCACTAAAACCGTGTCTCCTAAATTTTAGCAACCTCTGTATCTCTCTCAAAATGCAAGGAAACTAAGTCATCTCTGATTCTGAACCAAGCAACCATGTACTGATCATGTACCTACCTCATGTGGGAACTGACCTCTTACTCAACATAAATCCTAAACTCCGGGAAAATCTTAGTATGCCAACCAAAATGTTGCATACTGGCTCTTAACCCTCAAGATTTTCAAGGGCGAAAATCTAGGGGTTAACACTAATGCAATGTTGACCTCTATTTTTTTTTACCTTGCCTCCATTAACCTTCACATATCGACCTTCAATGCTCTGAGCTTCCCTTCTTGTCTCCTTATTTATATTGTCTATCTTTTGGGGCATTGCCTTTTTCGACATCTTCACCTCGTTTGCATGCATCCTCGATGCTCTCTTATGGGTATATGCCTTTTGTTTTTGATGCTCCCGCATCAACATGAAACGAAAGACCAGATGTAGACTTATTGTCATCCAACTCAATCAGGATTAGTAAGTCCGACTAACTCCAAATATCACCATGCTCGGAAAGTTCTAGTCCCCAACTCAATGTTCCCTTCAAATATCCCAAGATTCTTTTAGTGCTCTCCAACGACTTTCTCTTGTATTTTCCATCTATTCAGATATTGTGTTCACTACATAAGAAATATAAGGTCTACTAATGATCAAATATATTAGACTACTTATAAGCTATTTATAAAGGGTCGCACACACTGTTTTCCCTACCTCACCCTTAGTTAGCTTTGCTCCAGGATCTGTTGGGGTGTCGTAGACTTTATAGTCGTCCATTCTAAATCTCTTGATTAAGTTGTTGGCATACTTTGACTAATACATGAAAATTCCTTCTAACTTATGCCATATGTCTTGTTACCATTCATTTTGTATGAGGCCTATACTAGTGAATTTTTTCATTACCCTTCTGATTTTCATCACAAAGAGATTTGGATGGTTAGGGCGTTCACTTGGTTCCTTGGATTGTTGATGACATGGATGATGATGTGCTAGAGAATTTGATGGTGTTTTGCTTGGTATACTTGCTAATCATAGAGAGATAGCATTATACTTGATCATGCGATGTTATAGTCTCCACTACTTGCTAGATGATTGGATATGAGGATATATGGGTCCCTTGGTGGAACACCCTAGCACTTTGGGGCTAAGTGGACATTGTTGTGGTTTGATCATTTGGTTGGCTTCATCATACTCTCACTTCCTTATACATGGTTTGTTGCTTGGATGGATGAACATGGGCATGGTTAGGGATTTTTTTCTCCAACACCCTAGCTCTTATGGATGCCATTCACACATGGATTAGTTAATTGTAGCATGGAGCATTTTATTACCTTGAGCACTCCCCTTCTTGGGCCCACATTTGGAGGCATTTGCACATTCATCATCCCTTCATACATATTTTGATTAGGTTGTCCTTCTCTTTGATGAGTTGATTGGGGTCTTGATGACTTGGCATATGGGCTCATGACATATTTTGACTTACTCTTAATTGGATCCATTTCTCCTCATGCTTTATTGGTCCATATGTATCGTTTTGGGGATTATTGTGCACACATGTTGAGGCATATTGTTGGATTAAAGGGGTATGTCCCTTCTTTTCATGGAGATGGTTGAGTGTTATTGACATTTTACATGTTGAGGCCTTGTATCATGGATCCACTTGCTTGATTTGAGGATGACATCCACCTTGGAGGTTACTTTGCACATTTGATGAGACTTCTGACCTTGGGAAATACCACAAGTCTCTTGAGGAGGTTCTTCATGGTTTCATGCCCTATTTTGAGGAGACATCCATCTTGAAGAAAGTTTCTTGCACTCATAGTTGACGACGTCCCACATTGGAGAAGATCTAAGAGGTTCCAAACCCTAGATCCAGGGTTGCATTGCATATTTTGAGGGCGGCTTAGCTTCAAGAGCAGTTATCTTTTGACAAAGTGCCCATATTTCCACTAGATCAATTCCATTAGATGCAGAATGGTCGCAGGATTTCCAAAATGTGGTCATAATAGAAACCCCGACAAAAAAATGATGCAGTTATGGTGCTTTTAAAATCTACTACAGGAGAATTTTCGTCGCAACTTTGACGACTCGTTTGAGGAATGCCCCACCTTTTTGGTTTGAGCGTTTTGGTTATTTGGGGAAATTATTATTGATATATGCCCATGGTGCAGAGCGCCCTAGCTCTTAAGGTCACATGGCCCATGTGTTATGCATCTATTTGAGGTCGTCCACTCTTGGGAGCTTCTATTCATTACTTGTTGAGACATTTCACTTTGGAGAGCTACACATCCACCTTGGAGGAGATCTAGGAGGTTTTCATTGCGTACTTTGAAGAGTTGGTTGTGGATATATCCACTTGGAGGTCTTTGGAGGCTAGACGTTGCACCTTTCACTCATCTTCTTCCTTCTTTGATGGGGATGTCCCACTCTCTTGGACACATGTTTGTAGGAGACTTGTACATGTGGCTTGAACACTTCATTATTTTATGTATTGTTGATAAATTAGTTGGACGAAATATATCTTTACTCCTCCCTAGGCTACATCTAGGGTTTTCACATGAGATATTATTATTTTATTGTAAAGGAAGTTGAGCTAGACTCTATATAAGGAGCAACCCTTCCTCATTTGTACTCATGGTTGGATTTTTGGAGTTTCCACTCCTTGGAGCTTAATTGACATATCTTTCTTGGAGCATATGCGATGTATAAGGGCTATTTCTTTGTGGGATTTGGTGACAATTCTTGATGTTTTTCTATCTTGGTTTTTATTTGGTGCATAAAGATTGATTGTGAATGCTCAAGTCTTCTACAAGCTAACAAGATTGATCCATTGAAGGGTAAAGTCTACCACTTGGAAGGAAGACATTTTGGGTTAACTCCTCTCCTTCTTCCTTTGTTAGTTTGGTAATTATTTGATTCCTTGCTTTGTCTATCCATCTAGGAACCCTAGCAAGGGTATTGAGTATGTTTATCGAGCTATGGTTGATCTTGTTGGTGAAGGTGCTCCCTTGAGGACCCCTTTTTGTAGGGCCTTGGTCTTCATTGCTTATCTTGATTAGATAGGAGACTATTTTGTCATTTGGCTCTAGTCTCCTCATCCTTATCCTTAGATAAAATAGACCAATTTTGAAGAGGGGTTTTCTTCTTGACCCCATAAGCCCTCTTTTGATTCACCTGGAGTCAATTGTCCTTGTTGGATTTGGCACTAATCTCTACTTCCTTCCATCAACTCTTTTATATCCTAAAAATACCAAAAATATTGTTTTACTAAAGCTACTCTCACTTCATATTGTGCCCCTTTTCTTAGCTTTAGTAATCCCACTAGGGATACCCCCCTTGAGCCGGAGGAGAGTCAGCCTAAAATGAAGAAAATAGGTTACTTAGGTGATAGTGGTGATTCTCCCAGTAGTTCCCTAGTTCCCTCTGAGGTTGTGTCTTGTGGATTAGGGATTTTATCATCAAGTACATTTTGGGAGGTAACACTTCCCTTTCAAGATAATATTGTAACACTCCAAGATTTAACATCTCAAATGAGTGTAGTAGTTGTTCTTGCTTTTCTTCGATATCAACGCCATTATTACCTATTAAAATCAAATTGTCAACATGTAATATTAGTAATAAACCTCCAATTTAAGTAATAATCCAACTTCTTTGAAATGCTCATCGATCTACACATATAAATCTCTCGGTGCTTGCTTCAACCCATACAACACTTTTTGCAACTTACAGGCAAGGTTCTCCTTTTGAGGTTCCATGAATCTAGGTGGCTGCTCCACACAGGCTTCTTCATGAATCCACCCGTTCAAAAAGGCACTTTTGACATCCATCTGATGAACAATCTATTGATAATATGCTGCAATAGCTAGCATTGTTTTTATGGTTGTCATCCTTGCTACATATGCAAAAGTTTCCTCATAGTCGATGCCTTCTCTCTGCACACAGCCTTTGGCTATTAATTATTCTTTGTACTTGTTGACAATACCATTATAGTTGTAATTAGTGTTGACAATTATCCTGCAACCAATTATGTTCTTATCTGTTGGAAATTCTACCAAATTCTAGTTTCTATTTCTCATGATAAATCAATCACAACATGCATAGTAGTGCAGCACTCAACTTTCCCCATTGCCTCTTTAGAATTTTGTGGTTCATTTGTGCTAAGAACCTCTGTCATTAGTGCATAATTGACTAGAGGCGATTTCTCCAAATGCTTGCTTCTCTTGGGCTGCACTTTAATCTTCTGTGTGCTTTCAATTAGTAATTGTCTCTGTATTCTGGTTTTCACTCCATCGGAGGTTTCAGGTTTTTGTGCTAGATTCTTCAAGTGTCTTCACCAACCACTCGAGTGTCCTTTGCAATATGGTAGATTCTTCAGTCTTTGAATTAGATTTTGGTGGCTCAAGGTTTTCAAAAATATCCACATAAATGATGCCTTGCACATCAACAAACTTCTCAGATTTTGTCAAACATATTTCACCAAATATCACTCTGTGCATCTTAACGAGCTCTTGATATTCGAAGTCCCATAGTTGATATGCTTTTGACTATTCATCGTAACCAAGTAATGCACAGTTGCACTCTCTAGTTGACAACTTTGAGCTACTCTATACCTTTGCTTTTCATTGTTCATCATAACCAAGTAACATGCATTTGCGTCCTCTGGTTGACAACTTCAAGCTGCGCTATTCCTTTGGAATATGCATGTAACAAATGCTTCAAAAGATGTGCAAAGGTAGGTTTGTGCCCACTCCACGCTTCCTTTGGTGTAAGATTCCACCACTTTAGTTGGACTTCTATTGATTAGGTACACCACACAGTTATAGGCTTGAATCCAAAATTTCAAATCAACATTTCTGAATTTCAACATACATCATGCCATATCTTGAATAACACAATTCTTGTGCTTTGCTCCCTCATAATGGCTTCTTTCTCTTAATATTTCATTTGGGCACTTCTTATTCACATTCCCAATGTTTTTTCTCTCACTAGCTTGCTCCTTGGTTTGGATCATATATTACCTCTTTAATCACAATCCCTTCGTTCTTGATCTTCTTGAGCTCCCATATCATGTTGCCTATGGATGACTCTTCCAGTGTTGATATATATATATATATATAATTTTCTTCCAATAACCTTCGCATATCGACCTCCGATGCTCCAAGCTTCCCTTCTTATCTCCTTATTTGTGTTGGTCCTCTTACATGGCATGACCCTTTTCGACATCTTCACCTTGTCTGCATGCATCCTTAGTGCTCTTCTAGGGGTATCTTCATGTTAGTGGCTGTAGCTTAGACATGTATTTCCGCAAGGGTGTCTACTTGTGGAAATCGTCATTTAATGTATCCTATATTTTTTCTAGAGTTCACTTTATTAATTAATTAATAAAGTGAACTTCTTTTATTACAATGACTTTTAATTAATAAAGTGTCAAAGTTGGGGCATTTAATGTTTTAATTAAAAGAGAGCCATTGATCTCACGGTTAGATCTTGACCGTTGAGATTAGGGATTTGGATCAAGTCAAAATTATAAAAGATAGAGTGGGCAAAGGACAAAGACAGAGATAATTTATTCACAAGTCATGTGACTAAGTGAGAAAATCAGAGTTCTGATTTTCGGCCATTGGCGAGAAGATTTCAGTTGGAGGATTCAGCTAGAAGACCAACCATTAGTTATGAGCAGGCCGTACATTTCAGGACAGTCGCATGTGTGGGCCGTACAAGCTCATAACAACCGCACGTGCGGTTCGTATAGTCGCGTGGCAGTAGCGGGCTGTGCGTGTGAGCAAATCAACTCGCATGTGTGAGCCGTACAGGCTGTACAACAGTTTCGGGGGGGTAGCAGTTGAGGTGATTTCTGGGTTTTCAGTTTTGTTGTTTTGTCTGTAATTTTCTCAGAGTCATTTTCCCTGTGAGGGAGTTCTTGCAAGTTCTAAAGTTATTTGAATGATGAACTGATTTAGAAGAGTAGAAAAATAATTGTGCACATGTGTGATTGCTTTTCGCGTTTTCTGTTGCAAGAAATAAATAAATTGATTTCAGTAGTGTGATCTAGATCTGATCTGTTTTGCCTAGTTGCTGGTTTTAGAGTAATTAACATGGTATCAAAGCTCTTGCTTTGAGAGAAAAGCAGATCTAGTTTATTTAGTGCAGATTATTTCAACGAGCTTGAAAGACAAATCTCAGGACAACCATGTCAATCATTAGTGTGAAGGTTGAGGGTCGACTTGATGGGGTCTCAAAGTTCCTGCCTTGGAAGGCAAGACTGACACTGTTCATGAAGGAGCAAGACTTGTGGGATATCGTGACAAGTGGTATTTTAGATCGAACACCAGCACAAACTGCAACATAGGGTGCACAATAAGTGCAACCAGTTGATGATTCGACAGTACAGATAACATTGGAGAAGAAAGACAAACAGACACAGAGGGTGATCCTAGAAGCTATCAAGGATCATTCGATTCCACATGTGGCAGAGAAGACTAGTTGCAAGGACATGTTTGATGCCCTAGTATCACTTTTCCAAAGTGATAATATGAGTTGGAAAATTATTCTCTAAACCAAACTCAGAGAAAGCAGAATGACCAACTTCGACATTGTTACCAGTTACCTTATGAGGATCACACAGATCTGTGACCAAATTGCAGCTATTGGAGAGACAATCCTGGAGGGAGAGCTAGTTAATGTTGCTCTGAATGGGTTCACTAAGTCTTGGGAACCATTCATCATGGACATTTGTGCCCAGGAGCATCTTCCTAAGTGGGAGAGACTTTGGGATGACTACATTTAGGAGGAGACTCGGAAGGAGTCTAGGTTCAACAAGCAGGGAGGAGGAGATGAAAACTTAGCCCTTATTAGCAAAACCAAGAAAGGCAAAGGGAAAGTTTTTGTCAAGAAGGGTGATAGTCATGGAGAGGGACTGCAGTCTGGGCAAAAGAGAGACATGAGCAAGATCAAATGTTACATTTTCCATAAGAATGGCCACTTTGCTTTTCAATGTCCACAGAGAAAGAAAGGCAAGGGGAAGCCGTATATAGTTGTAGCGACAACAGAGACACAATTGAGCGAACTTGCATCAAAGTTCGAGAGTGATTTTTCATTTGTGTCTTTCCTTTCTACCAGCACTACTCCCAGGAGTGCATGGTACTTGGACAATGGCACATCCCGCCACATGACAGAGGCCAGACATTGTTAAGACAACAATAAAAACTAGGCTAATTAAAGGAGTAAGGCCCTAAATTGTCACTGACCAAACCCCTCTTTGTTTGGGCTAGTGCTTGCTAGCCTCTGGGGGGAGTCCCTAGGCACACTGGAGTGCATTGCTGCTGTCTTTAGGGCTGATTTCTGCGTGTAAAACCTACAAAACAGCAAGCTGTTCATCTTGGATAGCGTGTAAAAGCAGTCCAAAATGATGAGGAAAAATAATATTCTATGCTTGGAGGGAACCTGCATGGTTAGCACAATGATAATAGACTGGAAAAAGAAGAGGAAACTGTTCAAAAGATCGAAATAATCACAATAAACAGTTCAGAAAATGACAAATCAGATCACAATTTTACCACAGTACCGCCAAGAAGAGAAGTTCGAAGACAAAACACACACTTCTTTATTGATCAAGCTTACAAGAGGGTTGATTGCGCCACACTTGGCAAGCTTACAACCAGTACAATGCCTCCTTTGCTCAGAGAAAAGCCACCGGACGAGAGAGAGAGAGAGAGAGAGAGAGAGAGAGAGAGAGAGAGACACTATGCTGCTGCTGCAAGAACCGACCAAGAACCTCTGTGAAGCATCCAATATATAGCTTAGGGGTGCATATCTCAAGGAGAAGGAGAGAGGTTGAATGGGTGACTAAGAATAGAAAGCTAAGTGCATGAGAAGAGATAAAATGTTATGAACATAAATATACATATAAATAGATATTCATAGATATTCATAACATAATAATTAATTAATAAATAATAACTATTAATAATGAAAGGACATGTCTCAAATGACATGACTATTGGTAAGGGCACCCCTGCATGGGTATATAAACAAACCCTCATTCTCAATTGTATATCATCTAATCATATCTTATCTATTCATATTTTATACATTATTCCTACATGGATTATTATGTTATATTCCAAGTATTTTGGATAATTCTTGTGTGAGGGAACTTTGTTCGTCTCATTTGGTATCAGAGCAAGTCTGATCCTAGTTGTTGGCCACTCTCCATTCAGACTTTGTCTAATCTGGTTTTTGACCAGCCCACATTTTCAGAGTTTCTCTGTTTATCTTGGTCCTTGACCATAATTCAGGCTTTTAGCCACACTCCAATTATCAGAGTTTCTGTGTCTCTGGTCCTTGACCATAACTGGCTCTTAGCCATATAAAATCCAAATATTCTGTTGCAAAATTCAAAAAAGAATCATTCTGCTGCAAGGCAAATCCGAAGATAAAGATACAATTTATAGTTCAGAAATTTTGTTGGAGAAATACCATTTAGCTGCTACCTATATGTATAAAGAAGAATTAAGCACTGAAAGAACTGTTGCAGAAATACATTACTGTCAAAACTAAACTAAAACATAGGAAGCCCTAAACAAAGATGGTGAGGAAGTAATAAGCAATATAAGGGCGGTCTTCTTGCCACACTTGAGAGAAAATCCAATGCTGTCCACGACCTGTATATTAGCAACAAATCTTGATATCGTGCCTAATTGTCAAGTTTTGATTGGAAACCACTACACAAGGATTTGGATTGTTAATTTGTGGAAGGTTACTCGAAAAGGTGTGAAGGATCGTGGTGCTTCAACGTATATTAGCAGTCAGAATTTTGAAACGTCTTTTCGAGCCGCCATTGATAGCATAAACTGTGATATTGGTCAAAAGGAATTAATAAATTAAAATAAACGCTTCATTGATAGATTAGGGCCCACAAAACATGGGAAATAATCTTGTAGCCGCTGTAGTCTTATGCCACAAAGAAAAGGATCCTATCTGCCATGCAAAGATCCTTGTCAAACCCGTGAGGTGATAGGTCATAGCCGTCAAATTCGTGAGGTGATACGGCACAACCCTCGATGAAATTATTTTGTTTTGGGAAATATACAATTCGCTAGTATTGATTCGCTTATCATATAAGTCATCGGTCCCACCTTGTTCCTTTACCATTCGAACATAGATCCGTCGCGACTCTAGAGTAGTACCCCCTTACGTATATATTAATATTAAATTTAATATATATAATTTATAATTAAAATAAAAAAAAGGTGATACGTGTTTACCTGTCAAATCCATAAGGTAATACATAACTTGTGGATTACGTAAGGTGATACGACACAACCTTTTGAAGGATTAAACAAAAATATACAAACCATATAAATAAGTATATTAAGTGAATATACATATTAGGGGATACCATCATATAAGTCAACGAAAATTCTTGTTAACTAAAAAGCAATTTGCTAGTATTGAGTTACTTATTATACAAGTCAAAGTGAATAATTAGTGTAGGGTGGTTAAAGTAATCAAGTCGTGAGCCTTATGTCAATTATCAACTACAAAATTGGGAAAATAAGAGAAATAAGAACATTCGTAATTTGAGAAAAGAAAAGTCAAAGATATATTAAGAAAAGGTCCTTAAGCTTTAATTTGAAGATATAAAAGGATAATTTTAAAATATATATATATATTTTTTTTAATTTCCAAATTAAAAGGGATAAAGTGATTGTTCAAATTTCTAAGAAAGTGATATTTCAAAAAGTAACGTGATATAAAAAAGGGTTATATTAAAAATACATAAGAGTCTTTTTTTTAATACTCAACTATCAAAGGAGCTATAAGAAGTGAAGGTTGTTATAAGTAAAAAGGACAAGGTTTAACATTTTAAAGTGAAAAAGTTACACTTTAAATAAAGCATTTATTAAATAAAGTATTTATTAAGTTGCTTTTAAAATATAAAAAAATTGGAGAAAAAAGTTAAAAAGGTATTCATAGTTTCAATTAAAAGTATCCAAAAATAAAGTGGAAAGGTGGAGTTTTTTTTTATATAAGTCAGATATTAATATTTTTAAAGTGAAAGGACTTACACTTAAATAAAAGGTTATTTTTATAAAGTTATAAAAGTTAACCAAAGATCAGAATTATAAGGTTGTGAAGTGTAAGAGAATTATAAGGTTGTGAAGTATTTAAAAATATAATTAAAAAAAAAATTCTAAAAAGGATTGAAGAAACATTTAAAAATCATTTATTATGGAAGAATATCAAGATAATTCAGAAATACAATCACGAATATTGGAAGGAGAATTAGGACATTATAAAGCGAGCAATAAAATATTACAGTTTGAAATTG
>ML777279.1:531032-560892 GCA_009831015.1 Picea engelmannii | reverse complement strand
TATATATATATATATATATATATATTGTCTTCCCGATGTTGTCCAAACATCAACACTCCTTCTCAACGAGGGAGACATTCTTCATCATGCCAAAGCTTGTCTCTGAAGCAGTGTTACCAACATCGCGATGTTGGTGATAATATCGCCAAAATGAGTTGTGGCAATATTATCGTCGAAAATATCGCGCTATTTACCATTGTCGATAATATCGCGCTATTTAGCAAAATAACGCGATATTATCACGCTATGATCCAAAATGTCTCAGGCACGTGGACAGGGCTGGAAATAAAGCAGGTTTTTTTTTTTTTCTCTCATTTTGCAAGTGAAGTGTGGGGTTTGGAGAGCAAAGGAGAAAGAGGCAAGTTTGCCTTCAACCAAAGATGAGGAGCGAGATTTTGAGCACCATAACCTGTTCATTGTGAAGTTGGGATTGATTTCCCTCAAGCAAGGGCACATTTGCAGGTATGGGCAGAGTCAACCACCATCTTCATGGACTCCGACAGAGGGAGTTGTACTTGGAAGTAGCACCAATAGAGGACACTAGAGTCTAGCTCCTGCTTCTTCTACAGGACGTTAGAGTCCAGTGCTAGCCCCACGGGCTTCTTCCTCTAGAGGAAAAGCTATCACCTTTTCCCGTAAAAGGGGTAGAGTGAATCATTAGACTTTATTTGATTTCATTGTAGATGACTCATGATGATGAGATACATTTGTCACTTACTATATTTTTTGATGATATTTTGAGGCTTTAGACTCAGGACATGATTCAGTGTTGATCTGTAGACTGTGATGTATTCGAGTTCACTAGACATCTTATACATCTTATATATCAGTTCTCTTTTCATATTTATGTGGAAATGCATTTATTTGATGTTGTTGACGCTTTATATATTTAAAAAATTGAAAAAAATGAATATTTTTGTATTTTTTTTGTTCTTACGACATTTTCCAATATTTTTTGATATTTTCCCCAATGTTGCCGATATTTTCGTTTTCGGACCCTCAATGATATTTTTCCGCTGTCGATGTTGGTAACATTGCTTTGAAGTATACAAACTTAACCCTAGACTCATGACACTTGTCTGTCAGTCTTGGGAGATGTCTCTCTCCCACCTGAACCGAGGGGAAACTCCTTCTGCGGCTCTCCCTTAGAGCCAGTTGACTCTCTCTGAGATCAGGCTCACTTTGGATCCGCATGTGATAGCATCTAGCATCTTGAGTCTTTATCATTCCTTGTCAAATCACCATGACTAGGACAAAGACTACACCGGGGTTGTTCACCAGAGGTACACCCCTGTGAGTGAATGTCAGCTTGATGCTAACTGACGCGTGAAAAGCACCTCAAGCACCTCGAGTCCATATTATTCCTTGTCATGATCAAGGAAGGACTACACCTAGGCCCTGTTATCGCACAATCTGTAGTTTCCCAAAGCCCAAGGCAAGTGGGACAAGATTGGCGTAACACAAGAGTAATCCTATCATTGTCACCTGAATAGGATACCCCTTTTTGTTTAGGAGAAGGATAGATCTACTCCAAGGGAGACGTCCCAAGACCTAGGGGGTTTGAGGAAGGGAAAAGAACAAGGTAAACTACCCCTCTCTCTCTAGGTCACTTTAATCAGGTTTAATTACTAAGTCATGTCTTGATAGATGAAGCTAAAGGTAAAATTAAGTGTACCTGCCCTTTACCAAGACAACAACAAACGTTACGGCAGTTTATGAGCAACGAATGATATTAGTGCTTCAGCAAGATAGTGAACTTGTAATAAAAATTGCTAGTAAACAAGAGTATGCAGCAAATGACAAATGTATAACATCATTAAGTACAATGATAACAGATATTCCAGAAAATGCACTTGCTTGGACAATAGTTAGATAATTAAGGTCTCAAATGATAATATTTTGTCACATGCAAGTTCCAGAATTGTTTTAGCTAGCAAATGAACTCTAACAGGCTGCTAAAGATGATTATAACAGCAGTTGTAACAGCAGCAATATACCTTTCAGAAAATGCACTTTGTGGAGGCATTTAAATGCATACTTCAACTTCAATTGATATTACTTTGCCCAAATGCAAATTCTGGGTTGATTTAGTTAGTTGGTAGACTTGAATAGGCTGCTAGCTAATCGCTGTAACAGTGATTATGACAGCAGCAAGTCGGCAGTTAGTAGTTCTAGGCTAGGTTAGTGGGTTAGGTTAGGTTCGCAAGAGTAGCAAGTAGAAGTCTGAATTTTTAGGTTGATTTCTCAAAGAGATAGAGTTTGAAGATTAGTGCCTTACAAGGGGGTGATGGAGTCAAAGGTGGGGGCTTCCTGTTTGAGCCTGATAACAAGATGATAATGCTGATCCAAGAGGGAAGAGATGCCTAGGAGGAGTAGCACCTTAAGTCCTCCTAAGATCTAAATCTTAAGTAAAGAGCTAGCTAGGGTGTAGGCTCCTCTAGGCCCTAGTGTCTCCTTCTTCTTAGACCTTTCGAAGATTAAATTTATATGCAACAACAACTTGATCAATGCCTCTAAAGTGCTAGCACTTTAGGGCACTAGAGGCTTGACAAGTTATTGAATCAAATTAGTAAAGCTTGGCAAATAGAAAGCAAAGAAATAGCACCTTAAGTTCTTTACTTCTAGCATTAATTAGGCATGCAATTTCATAATCTCATATGAGCAAATAAACCATACAATTGACCATTCAAATAGATGACAAAATGCAGATTTTACTTACTTGCACCAAGAATAATCATGCAAAACAACACTAGATTGCCATAAAACTTTATAAAACTGATCCAAGTTGCAAAGAAAAGCCTCCAAGACAAGTGCGGCACCTTATTTCAGCCAAAGACTCCCCGATAGGGCGCAAATTTCAGACCTCTACTCTCCCAAGTGAGAGTTATATGAAAATGAATTACTTTCTGTTTATTTATACAAAATTTACCCTAAAATTAACTCTAGTTCAGAATTACAGGCCCGACCTGATCAATTTTCCCTACTTTACAAAATTAAACAAAATTACATGAATAAACCCTAGTAGGGTGACGTCATGCCCCCTTTCTAGGGTGACGTTGAGCTCCAATGGGGGACGTCCGACCATGAGAAGTGGAATGTTGGCCCCTCCAAGGCCTAATCACACCATCAACTACCAAACGTTGTGCCAAGCACCCTTCTTTCACCAAAACATCATCTCCATGAAACCCTAGCCCCCAAATGATGACGTCATGGGCTAGGTGGGTGGTCTCTAGGCCTCCCAAGGCCATCGTCCAAGTTAAGAGAGGTGGAACTCGTCCATCTAGGCCTGCCAGAGTGCCTCCAAAGGAAACAACTTCCTTCTTTAATGTGCAAGCTGGTCATCACTGTCTTGCCCCAAGCATGGGGTCTCTGCATCCATCCATAGGCTTTAGGCCCTCATGAAGGTCCGAACTGATCATCTCCTCATGAAGACCTGTCCACCGGGCAAAGTCCTGCAAAGACAACAAGTATGCCCTCTAGGGGTCCATGAGTCACAAGTATCATAGCAAGTAAATCACATTTAATAATTAAAGCACCTGAATATGTGCATCAAACCCACCTAACCCCAAACACATGCTCAAAGAGGTTATGCAATTTGACAAATTTAGGCTTGGAGAGGGTCTCAAGGTGTCCTATTGGATTAATCTCTCTTAAGTCTAGGGTGTTTCCTAGGTGGAACCTAATCCAAGTCATGTAAGTATATGAAGTGGCATGGGGTAGACTTTTGGCCATGGGGTGCATGTGATAACAGGGAAATGTAGAGTCTTACCTGTGGGTGCCTTTGTGGAGGGTGACCTGCACATTGTCATAAATGCAATTGTTTCCTGGCCCATTCATTGCCATTTATTCTTTCTGTTGATCTTTTCTTTTGTGCTACAAGGGAATAGTTGAGGGCCACTGTCCTGGCTTGGTGACTAGAGGTGACAATGTCATCCACAAAACATTTCACGGAAATGAGAAGGCCGGCTCGTGATGAGACCCCCTTTCTCTTGGCTATGCAACCAATAGCCACTACCTTGGCTTGGTGACCAAATATGTGGTAATGTCATACCGCTACATGTTCACAGTCATGATAGGCCGGATCATGATGAGACCTCCCATCCACCAACTAATACCTTGAGTGTTCATGCTATTTGTGGGTCCCCTTTTCTTACTGAGAAGCTTTTAACTCTTGCCAACTACTTTTACCCTTTGGGCCTTCAGCCTCTTCTTCCCACGAGGTAAGGTACAACCCTTCCTAGTGTAGCCTATCCCAATGCCCAAAAGATGGGGAGATGGAAGGAATAAAGATGGAAAGTAGTAAGTATGGACAGAATGAACGATGACTCTTCAGGGATCCACCCAGTAGCAACCCATCCTAAAGGGAAACTGACTTACTAGGGCACCATGTCACCCTTCCCAGGTTTAAACAAGGCAAAGAGCATAAATTCAAAGCAAACATTATGAAATCAAGAGGGATTCAATACAATATGTTCAAGTGCTTCAAATATCAGAGTGATCCCCTTCAAATATCAGAGTGATCCCGAGCTCATTACCTCATGGAGCAAGAGTCACTGCCACTTCAGGACCAAGCTGGTGTGATGGACGTTGCTACTGGCGATATGTGGACTGCACTGAAGAAAAGAAGGCCCCCTCCAGGGCTATGCTCTGTCCATCTGACTCTCGACACTCCATGTATACAACTTGTGGGCCTCGAGACATGATCTCCTTAGTTATCCCTAGGCTAGGGGATAACATGCCCATTTACGACAAGTACACCTTTGTGATAAATGTATCTTATCTCCCTTAGTTTGCAGCCCAATCTAGGAGAAGGTCCACCCGATGCTTACTCGAGACATTCACTACAGGTACACCCCTGTGGGTGAAAGTCTTCCCGATGTTTCCACACACTGGAGGAACACTAGCACATCGAGTCTTCTGTTCTTTGAAGACTATGCTTGGGCCATTCACCACTGGTCAAACCACCATGACCAATCGTGGGAAAATATTTGCCCGATGCTGAACATCAACACTCCCTCTTAGCTAGGGTGGTATCTTTCCATGATGTCTTCATCTAGTAGTCCACTGACTACTCTGTAATCAACTAGTAGCACACATCTACTACCATGCCATTGGTAGCTCGAATCATCCGTCACAGTCTCTGTGATCAAGCAACGCACAACTGCTCCAAGTGATCTGGTAGTCTCCATGACAATCAACTAGTAACATACAACTACTACAATGCCATCCAATAGAACACGACTGTGCTAATCCATAGTAGTACACAACTATTGTCCAGTGGTATACAACCACTGCTAGTAGCACACAACTATTGTCCAGTGACACACAGTGACTGCCAGTGGTACATAACCACTGTAGTAGCACACGACTATTGTCCAGAGATACACAGTCTCTGCCAGTGGTACACAACCACTGTAGTAGCAAACATCTACTGTTCAGAGACACACAGTCTCCGCCAGTGGTACACAACCACCGTAGTAGCAAAAGGTCTATCACACATGGCACTCCCATGTGGACGTCTAGAGGCTACTCGCTCTAGAAACACTAGGGTCAACTCCCCATAGTGTGAGACGTCAAGGTCAACTCCCTTGACGTGCCCTTATGTGTTTCCACAAGGGATGTGTCCTCATGTTCTCTCCACAAGGGACGTTGGGCTATAAGCCCAAACCCGCTTATCCCTCTCGAATAAGTGTCCTCACAGATCAACTCAACTCAGTCATAGAGGAGTATGATGTGGACTTCTAGAGGCTACTCCCTCTAGAAACACTAGGGTCAACTCCCCATAGTGTGTGACGTCAAGGTCAACTCCCTTGACGTGTCCTCATGTGCTCTCCACAAGGGACGTTGGGCTATAAGCCCAAATCCACTTATCCCTCTCAGATAAGTTTCCTCACAGATCAACTTAACTCAGTCACAGAGGAGCACGATTTGGAGAATGTCTCAGGAAGCTGCAAACATCAACATTCCCTCTCAGTGAGGGAGGAATTCTCTACCACTTCAAGTCTGTCACGGAAGTACTCGAACTTTGTCCTGGTAAGGGGTTTGGTAAGAACATCAACAACCTACTCATCTATAGGAAGGTACTACACTAGTACTACCTTCCTCTGCATCATGTCTCGGATGTAATGGTACTCGATCTCAATTTGTTTCGATTTGTCATGAAACACTGGATTCTCTGAGAGCTTCACACAACTCTGGTTATCACAATGAATGATGGTGGAATCTAACACATGTCCAAATAAATCTACAAGGAGCTTGCGAAGCCACACTGTTTCGCGGACTGCCACACTCAACGCAATGTACTCTGCTTTTGTGGTGCTCTAAACCACTGAAGTCTATTTCCTGCTACACCAAGAAACCATGGCAGATCCCAAAGTGAAGCAACACCCAGAGGTGCTCTTCCTGTCCACTGCGCTCCTTTCCCAATCAGAGTCAGTATATCCCTACAATCTCATGTCAATACTGGAAGTATATCTCATACCATGTCCAACTGTGCCTTGCAGGTATCTCAACACATGCTTCGCAACAATCCAATGCGTCTGTCTCGGCTGACTCATAAAGTGGCTAAATGCACTCACTGCATAGCAAATATCTGGTCTGGTGTTAACTAGATACATCAATGATCCAATCAACTGTCTCTACAGGGTCAAATCAATCTCGTCGGAATCGAAAGAAGTCACACTTAGTTTCTTTAGATTTGTCACCATTGGTGTAGCCATGGGCTTATAGTTCAACATCCCAAACTTCTTCAATATCTCAACTGTGTACATCTCCTAACTCAAGAAGATCTCATCAGTTCTTTGCCACACCTCTTTTCCCAAGAAGTAGTGCATCATACCAAGGTCCTTCATCTCAAACTCAAAGGCCAACGCATACTTGCATTCAACAATAAGGCTCTCTGTACCGGTGAGGAATAAATCATCAACGTAGAGGATCAAAATCAGGGACTCACCATTAACATTCTTGTAGTACAGGTTGGGATCAACAACACTTTTGCTGAAGCCCAAACTCACTAGATGTCCATCAATCCTCGCATACCAAGCTCAAGGTGCCTGCTTGAGTCCATATAGGGCCTTCTTCAACCTGCACACATGAGACTCCTTCTCATGTATCACGAAACCATTTGGCTGCTCGATGTATACTTCTTCTTCAATCTCTCCATTGAGAAAGGCTGTCTTCACATCCATCTGATGTAGTCTCCAACCCATGGATGCTGCAAGGGCAATAATCGTCTGGATAGAAGTGTATCTAGCAATAGGAGCAAATGTCTCCTCATAATCTATTTCCTCCACTCGAGAGAATCCTCTAGCAACAAATCTTGTTTTGTGCTTCTCGATGCTTTCGTCAGTCGTGTTTTTTTATCTTATAGATCCACTTGGAAGTCACTACAATCTTCCCCTCACGTCTTAGAACAATATCCCACACATCATTCTTCATGATGGACTGATACTCCTCCATCATGGCATCTTCTCCATACTGGCTGACTAGATGCCTCCTCATAACAGGAAGGCTCAGAATCAATGATGTGGCTCATAGCTGCGGCATAGCATGAATATCTCTGAGGTCTCTTGCTCTCTCGAAAGGTACCACGAGGAGCTACATGTCCTTCTGCCTCCTGCAGAGTCTGACAAGCCCATGCAGGTCTCTTCTGACCTACTACAATATTTCTGGGAACATCAACTGGAGCTACATGATCAACGGGATCAATTGGATCAATAGGCTCAACTGTCTCCCTCTGAACTACTGGAGGGTGAGGGGGAGAAAGCACCATCTCTTCCTGTCTCTTACTATCAATCTCCATGTGAGATCCTCTAGATCTCTTGAAGGCTACCTCCTTCTCAAAGATAACATCTCTGCTCACCTCAATCTGTCTCTGACCAGGGATGTAGATCCGGTATGGGTGAGGGGGAGAAAGCACCATCTCTTCCTGTCTCTTACTATCAATCTCCATGTGAGATCCTCTAGATCTCTTGAAGGCTACCTCCTTCTCAAAGATAACATCTCTGCTCACCTCAATCTGTCTCTGACCAGGGATGTAGATCCGATATGCCTTCGAAGACTCACTTTACCCCACAAATGTACCCTTTTTCCCTGAAGGGTCTAGCTTTGTACTTTTCTCCTTGGGTACATGAATGTATACTGGACACCCAAATATCTTAAAGTGTCCAACCTCAGGCTTCACTCATGAATCGTGTCGATACTAGACATCTCGTTGTTCCCTCGTGGAACACATGTCTAAGACATATCGAGGTTCCCTCATGGAACCAATGTCTTCTCTAGGACACATCGAGGTTCCCTCATGGAGCCAATGTCCCCCAAGACATATTGAGGTTTCCTCGTGAAACTAATGTCTTGGTTCCTTCATCTGATCGTCTGAGACACGTTAGTATAAAGTCCACATTCCCTCCTACTAGTCCACACAGGACCCTCCGAGAAGAATGTCTCATGATGCTGCCTCAAACATCAACACTCCTTCTCAGCGAGGGAGACATTCTCTGCCACACCAAGCTTGTCCCGGAAGTACACAAACTTTGCCCTGGACAATGGCTTGGTCAGAATGTCTACAGTCTACTCATCGGTAGAAATGTACTGAAGTCTAATAGCTCCTCTTTGCATCCGAACATATTCGCGTACTGTGTGAAACCGCATATCCACACTTGGAATCCATCTAGATTGGCTCTCACATAATCTGAATGTAACGCACCAAGGCAAACATACAAAGAGCATATACCACTCTTCAAACCAATACACGATCCGTGCTCTCGTGTAAATGAATATACATGTGCTGTTCGAATATATTGAGGGCTATTGCCACCAACAAAAGGAATTTCCCCCTGTGTTGCGTAGTGATATTCGTTGCCGAGGGTTAGAGTCACATTGATTCCTCCTGGGGAAATATCTCATAGCGATATAGCGTGCAATTTCTTGGGACTATTGGTTTCCACGTAGTTAAGCTCGTCGTGTTAACAAAAACTGAACCATGAGCAACTGGGTCTTCGGGCATCCCTGCATTGTTTACATGCTCCACAAGGTTGTAGTAATCTGCCCAAATTTGAGTGGGACTTTGAGGCCGTGGAGTAAATCCTGTTTGAAAAATCTCTTGATAGGGACAAATATCCCACCGATACACTGCCTCTATTATATCATGGTTGTTGTGAGGCTCTCGATATAGAATCCTTGGTCGTTGAGCATTGTACAATGTTAACCCAGTTATATATGGTGCTAGCCGTGTTAAAATAATAGGTGTGCTCGTTTTCACCATAGACAATATCTCAATATTGTCACCCAACCATAGACACAAGGCCACCCCCAAGCACCTTAACCTTGACAAATAGAATAATTCCGGAAGCAATCACTAGAACCAATAGTCAACCAGAATCAATAGCCAACCAAGGTAGTGTACCTCTCTCCAAAGCTAGCACACCAAGCAGAGAAACCAAACCGTAAGCCAAAGACCAAATCATTACTGCAACAGCTGCAACTCTCCTCCAGTCATGCACATCACTAGTCCTTATGAGGTTGTGAGTGAGTGTGTCTCCAAATGAGCTCAAGCGCCCTCTATTTATAGTGCTCCAAGTCAACTAACTGGGCCGACTTCTCTTCCTAGAGGATAATTCTTTAGTATAAATTATTCTATTGAGCCGACTTGTCTTCTAGGTTTCTTTTTCATCCGCTAGGGTTTTTCTAGCTTCCTGGAATATTCTAATCTCGTTAAAGGTTACACATGGAGGTTAATACCTCCCACAGCTATTGTAACATCAACACTCCCTCCTAGCTAGGGAGGTATTAACGGTAATGTTCTTGAGCATAAACAGACCATTCTACTGATATCATCATCATAGCCACACATGCTATTTCATGATCACACAAATCAAATTACAGGCAACATCGTCACTATCCATCTAGCTGGAAATCATCTCCAACACTAATGGTAGTCTCCATGGCAATCAGATAGTAGCTTACAAGTGCTACAATGCCATCCAATAGAACACAACTGTGTCTATCCATAGTAGTACACAACTACTGTCCAGTGGTACACAACCACTCCTAGTAGCACACAACTACTAATCAGTGACACACAGTCACTACCAGTGGAGCACATCCACCACAATAGCATACAACTACTATCGAGAGACATACAGTCTCCACAACAATCAAGTCATATCATCTGATATCATCCTGCATCAACAATGCCATTATCTACATCACCTCTAAGCTATACTAGCATGATGTCAATGCATCATATCTAAGCTGTACTGGCGTGATCTAGAGTATCATCTACATCATCTCTAAGCCGTACTAGCATGACATATCTAGCATGATGCCAATGCATCATATCTAAGCTGTACTCGCATGATGTAGATCAGTGCCTCACTGTGTCATCTCTAAGCTGTATGATCATATCTAGCATGATGCCAGTGCATCATATCTAAGTTGTATGCCACCTCTAAGATGTACTAGCATGATCATATCTAGCATGACACGAGCCCTCTGCATCATCTCTAAGCTGTATGGTTATGACCATATCTAGCATGATGCGGCTCACCAACATCGTATCTAAGTTGTACTAGCATGAACATAACTAGCATGATGTCAATACTTCATATCTAAGCTGTATGTCCACCTTTAAGTTGTACTGACACGATGCTCCTTAGGCCACTGTATCATCCAAAACTCCAACCATCTATATCATATCTGAGTTGTACTAGCATGATGCAAGCATCATCTCTAAACTGTATGACCATCTCTAAGCTATACTAGCATGATACAGATCTGCAACTCACTGACAGTCCATGATGCCACATATCAGAGCTCCCTCCCAACCGAGGAAGTCATCTCCTCCCTTTCAACCAAGGGAGCAATCTCCATGAGCCCCAACTTGTCCCTCAAGTATGCAAACTTTATCTTGGATAGAGGCTTAGTCAAAATATTTGCTGTCTTCTCATCAGTGGAGATATACTGGAGAACCACTTCTCCCCTCTGGACTTTATCACAAAGAAAAGAGTACTTGATCTCAATGTGCTTCGACCTGTCATGGAACATGGGGTTCTCTGAAAGCTTCACACAACTCTGATTATCACAATGTATCACATTCGAATCTAGCACCTGATCAAATAGTCCAGAAACCAGCTTACGGAGCCACACTGCTTTCGTACAAGCATCACAAGCTGTAATATACTTTGCTTCTGTAGTGCTGACTGCAACAAACTTCTGTTTCCTACCAGCCCATGATATCATAGCAGATCCCAAACTGAAACATATACCAGAAGTACTCTTTCTGTCATCTGCACTCCTTGCCCAATCTAAATCAGTAAATCCATGCAGTTGTACATCACTGTTTGAGGCACATCTTAAACCATAGATTAGCGTCCCACGAAGATATCTCAAAATATGCTTTGCAACTATCCAATGCTCATGTCTAGGTTCCACCTAGAACTGGCTCAACATGTTCACAACAAAGCAAATGTTCGACCTGGTATTTACCAAATAAATCAATGAGCCAATCAACTGCCAGTGCATGGACAAGTCTACTGGATCAGAATCAGAGTCTCTCAACTTCCTCAGATAAATCAATGAGCCAATCAACTGCCAGTGCATGGACAAGTCTACTGGATCAGAATCAGAGTCTCTCAACTTCCTCAGATCTGTTACCATGGGAATTGCCATGGATTTGCAATCCATCATCCCAAACTTCTGCAGGATCTTTACAACATACTTCCCTTGTCCTAGGAAGACTTCACCACGCTTCTGCCATACTTCTAGTCCCAAGTTGTAGTGCATGAGACCAAGATCCTTCATATCAAATTCTGAGGCTAGCTCCTTCTTACACTGAATAATGAGAGGCTTTGCACTTGTCAGAAACAAATCATCAACATATAGTAGTAGGATCACAGTTGCATCATTCACAACCTTGTAATAAAGGTTCGGATCAACATAGCTCTTGGAAAATCCAAGTCTTGTCAAGTAACTATCAATACATGCATACCAAGCTTTTGGAGCTTGCTTGAGTCCATACAAGGCCTTCTTCAATCTGCATACATGGGTTTCTCTTGGGTGTACCTCAAAACCTTGAGGTTGCTCTATATATACCTCTTCCTCAATTACTCCATTGAGAAAAGCGGTCTTTACAACCATCTGATGTAAACTCCAACCCATGGATGCTGCTAGAGATATGATGGCTCTGATAGATGTATATTTGGCAACCGAAACAAACGTCTCATCGTAATCTTCTCCCTCCTGCTGGGAGAAACCTCTAGCCACAAATCTTTCCTTGTATTTATCTATACTCCCATCTACTGCATGCTTTATCTTATAAACCCACTTTGAAGTGACCACAAACTTTTCTTTCAATCTAGGCACAACTTCCCATACATCATTTTTCATAATAGATTGATATTCTTCCATCATAGCTTCCTTCCATTCTTTCTTCTTGACTGCTTCCTCAAAGGTGGAAGGTTCTACATTTACAAAACTTGTCATGAGTGGCACGTAACTAGAGAATCTTTTGGGCTTCTTGCTCTCCCTGAAGGTGCCTCTGGGAGACTTATGTCTTTCTGCTTCTTGTAAGGTGGATTCTAGCCATGCTGGTCGTTTTCTGTTCTTGGATACAACAACAGGTTCAAGTGGTTGGTCTGGTTCTTCACTGGAATGTTCTGGTGAACATGTGCTTTCTTCCTTGGGATCTTCATGTTCTTCTTCATCATTGGAGTCCATGGAATCTTCTATAGATTTCTTGAAGGCAATCTTCTCCTCAAAAGTCACGTCTCTACTGATTTCAATCTTCTGTTGACCAGGGACATATATTCTGTAAGCTTTTGATGTATCACTATATCCAACAAATATGCCCTTCTTTCCTTACGGTTCCAATTTCTTTCTTTTGTCCTTGGGAACATGGATATAGACAGGACAAGCAAAGATCCTTAAGTGTTCCACACTTGGATTCTTCCCGAAGAAGGATTCTTCTGGAGTCATGTTCTTCAATATACGATGGGGACTTCTGTTCTGAACGTAAACAACTGTCATAGCTGCTTCTCCCCATAGGAACATAGATAAATTCTGGTCATTCATCATTGCCTTGACTGATTTTTCAATAGATATATTCTTTCTTTCAGCCACACCATTCTGTTGAGGATTGTGAGGAACGATTAGCTCCCTCCTCATCATTGCTTTACAAAAGGCAATGAGCTCCTTGGAGGTGTATTCTCTTCCATTATCGGATCTTAGAGTCTTAATCTTCTTATCTGTTAGGTTCTCTACTTTAGCCTTGAATTCTTGGAATTTGCTAAATACTTCATCCTTAGTCTTTAATAGATACAACCATGTCTTTCTTGAGAAGTCATCTATGAACGTCACATAGTAAAGAGAGCCTCCTAGAGACTTCACTGGCATAGGACCACATACATCTGAATGTATTAGGTCTAAGATCTCTTTGGATCTATTCTCACTGCTTGGGAATGGTTTCTTAATATTCTTCCTAAGTGCACATCCTCTGCAAATGCCTTCATGCACAGATTGTAATTCTGGTATGCCTACAACCATCTGTTTTAGAGATGGCAATGCTTGATAATGAAGGTGAGCATACCTTCTATGCCATAACTCACTAGGGTTGATTTCATCATGTCTAAGAGCTTGAGTATTTTGACCTAGGAGTTTATACAATCTTCCTTCACGGATTCCAATGACTCTAACATCTTCTATCTTTGAGTCTTTAGACCATACAAGAACTTTTCCATCTACAAAAGCTACTCTATCTCCTTTCTCTTCCAAACAAGAAATAGATACTAGATTCTTTTTCAAACCAGGAACACATAAGACATTACTGAGATGAATGGAGTTACCTGATTCCATCTTGATAGTAGCTTGTCCAATTCCCTTGACTGCATAAGAGTTCTTGTCTCCAAGCTCCACTTTATGAGTTGTTTCCTTTTCCGTCATCCATGAGAGATTTTACGGTCACCTGTCATATGCCTTGAAGCTCCACTATTGATCAACCACATATCATCTTCAATAGATCCTGTAAGCGCTGAGTAGTAGAAGAAATCAACTCCATCATGCTTGGCCTTCTTTGAAGGTTCTTCGTCTTTGGAAGCTGACGCATGGTGGCTCTCCTTTCTCTTCTTTGTTAGTTTAGGACAATTTCTTTTGTAGTGGCCATAATCATGACATTCAAAACATTGTACTTTTGACATATTTCTTTTGGATCTTTTCTTGCCACCATGTCTCTTGAACTTTGTTGCAAAGGCTTGAGCATCTTCTTCCTTTTGAGGCTTTCCCTTAGAGTTCAACCTTGTCTCTTCTTGTGTGCAATAGGCCCAGAGTTCTTCCAGCGTTGGAAACTCCTTGCTTGTATTCATGCTTGCAACAAATGCATCTCATGATCTGGAAAGACCATTGAGGGCTATGTTCACAACTTCCTTTTCTGGGATAACTTCTTCATTAGCTTGTAGTTGATCTCTCAACTGAGAAATCCTCACAAAGTATGAAGCTATAGTGTCATCCTTAGTTATCTTTGTGTCACAAAGTTCATTCTTCAGACTCATCACTTGTCCAATATTTTTGATTGAGAAAAGGTTAGTTAGGGCATCGTACATCTTCTTGGATGAGTCAAGGTGGGATATGCAGGGTATCAAGTGATCTTTTACAGAGTCCACTATGATACTCATAGCGTTGATGTCATTATCCTTGAACTTCTCCATTGCTGCAACCTTTTGAGGTTCCTTCTCTTTTCCTGCTTCAAACTGTGGTTCCGTGATCTTGTCTTTCATGATATCTAGAACTTTATTCTTGGCAAGGATGAGGTCAATCCTTGTCTTCCATGCTCTGAAATTTGAAGCCCCTTCTAACTTGTTTTTTGACTTCATAGAGTAAGTCATGGATGCGTTGACTTTGACTTTGACTTGGTCAACCTTTGACTTTGACCAAAAACTCAACCTTGACGCCTTGGCTAGCTGAGAGTACCAGGAGGTGTGCTAGGCTAAGGTGCACTAGAATATCCAAGAATTGGGCCAAGCACTTCACTTAAGGTGCCTCAACAAGAGGATTAGGGTTTTGTTACTGCAACTACAACTCTGACTGCAACTGCAACTCTAATTAGTGCTACATTGAGCAAATAATCTCCCAATCTACTTTCCAGTGGTTAGACTGTATGAAGATAGTGTGGGCCCATAACCTGTTAAAATAATAGGTGTGCTCGTTTTCACCATAGACAATATCTCAATATTGTCACCCAACCATAGGCACAAGGCCACCCTCGAGCACCTTAACCTTGACAGATATAATAATTCTGGAAGCAATCACTAGAACCAATAGCCAACCAAGGTAGTGTACCTCTCTCCAAAGCTAGCCAACCAAGCAAAGAAACCAAACCATAAGCCAAAGACCAAGTCACTACTGCAACAGCTGCAACTCTACTCCAGTCATGTGCATCACTAGTCCTTATGAGGTTGTGAGTGAGTGTGTGACCAAATGAGCTCAAGCACCCTCTATTTATAGTGCTCCAAGTCAACTAACTGGGCCGATTTCTCTTCCTGGAGGACAATTCTTTAATATAAATTATTCTATTGAGCCGACTTGTCTTCTAGGTTTCTTATTCATCCGTAAGGGTTTTTCTAGCTTCCCATAATATTCTAATCTTGTCAAAGGTTACACGTGAAGGTTAATACCTCTTGCAGCTACTGTAACATCAACAAGCCGTTCGCGAGCTTCATCTGCGGAAACCGGTTGGGAAACCACAACTGGCACTCCGCGAAATTCTAAATCAGGTGGCAACACCATACTCCACTCTAATTTCAAGAAGCTTTGCCTTGTGGAATCTAGAGAAATTGGTCTCGTTCGGATAGAACAATAACTGAAAACTAAAAATTTTAGGCAACGATGATCTTTGTGCAAATCCTCAGTACGAACGTCTCATACTACTCTTAAAGTATTCGCCAAAGAAAACCATTCTCTTTCATTTTCCTGGGCCCTCCCGTGAGGGAGTCGAGCCCAGTCCCTCTCCTATACCATGTTGATTTTTCTATATGAGATAATATGAGATGATTGATTAATTATTACAATGATGAGTGTTCCATATATAGAGAACATATGGTAACCATCCATGAAAGGATGCGTCCCTTGGATAATAAATAACCACTGATTTATTATATATATTTATACCTTGTATTATAAATATCTTGTCATATATTATATGATATTATATATTATATATATATATAGATATATTTATATCTGGAAGAATGTCTTCCCGATGTTGTCCAAACATCAACAATGAAGGCCTAGGACTGGCTAGCGAAGGTTCGAGAATAGTTACGGTAACATACACGCAACAATCACCCAAGGTGCAAGTACCCTCATAGTTGGCCGACACCCTCCAAGGGAGCTGAGGCGGTGATTATCTGTCTGTCCTAGGTACCGCAAGTATTTCCCCCTTGCAGTCAACTATGTGATATCCTAAAAATTGCTATGTTTACCATTTCACAATCAACGACTGGGGGGAACAGTTGTAGGTCGGTCTACATGTAAGGGTAGGGAAACTAAGCCCGAAATTTCAGGAAGTGGTTTTGTTAGATTTTCATTAGTTTAGTTAACATTATATTTTCTATAGTATTTTTATCTTCTTTTAACATTCAATAATCATATACTGAAATTATATGCAATAGATTAACAAGCACAAGAAGACACAGATTTATCCTGGGAAAACCCCAAACTTATGGAAAAAACCCAGCCAACTTTTATTAGAGAGAATATTCAAATACAACCATCAACAAGCTCTAATCACAAGAGAAAACCAACAAGGAAGAACCAAATACTTATCTCTTCTTCTTGTCAAACCCTAGTGAGGGTTGACAACTGAGCAACACCACATAATTGGTTCCAAGGTAGTGCACCACCGAGCTGGCACCAAGATAGGTGCATCACTAGAACTAACACCACGGAGTTGGCACCACAGGGCTGGTGCCACTGGTAACTGGTAACTACAACTGCAACTGTAACTGCTACGACAACTGGCTCGAAGCTACTGGGCAGCACCACACAACCTTAGCACAACTCCTCCAGAGGTACCACAAAAGAGAAACCACCAAGAGTCACCAAGAATATCCTTCCCCAAGTGGGGCACACTCTCCAAGAGAACCAAAAACCAAAAATAGTGAAATTGTAGCTGCAGCTGCAACTACCTAGTGTGCACGGTAGAAGGAGAACTGCCTGATTGTCCAAATGAACTGACCTAGATTAGTATTTATACTAATCTGGGTGCTTGTCTGGGGCCGACTTCTTATTCTGGGTCTTTATTAATTCTGTGGGCCGACTTCTCTTCTTGGAAATTACTTTATTATTATTTCCTGTGGGTCGACTTCTCTTATGTGGCCTTCTACTTTACTTTATTCTTTTTCAGGGTCTTCAATTGTTCAATGGTCTTCCTTTGACTTCTTAGAATCTTCTTCTTCTTTAAGAAAAGTTGTCCAAGAGGGAATACCTCCTGCAGCTACCAAAACATCAACACTCCCTCTTAGCTAGGGAGGTATTCTTCCATGATGTCTTCATCTAGTAGTCCACTGACTACTCTGTAATCAACTAGTAGCACAAAACTACTACAATGCCATCGGTAGCTCGAAGCATCTGTCACAGTCTCCAGGACTATGTTGCAATCATTCAGTAGCACACAACTACCCATACTGTCTAGTAGTACACAACTACTATTGTAGTCCAGTAGTATACAACTACTTCCATAGTCCTCCTGACAGTGCTGCAATCAAACAGTAGCACACAACTACTTCCAAGCGATTTGGTAGTCTCCATGGCAATCAACTAGTAGCACACATCTACTGCAATGCCATCTAGCAATCAACTAGTGACACAAAGCTGCCACCATGTTGTCATGACTACATATCAATCAACTAGTAGCACTAAGTTACTACCATGCTATCTAGTAGTCTCTCATGACTATGCAACAATCAACTAGTAGCACTAAGCTACTACCATGCCATTAGCCATAGTCATGATCTGCAATCGACTAGTAGTCGTAAAACTACTACCATGGAATCCAATAGTCTCCATAATTATGCAGCAATCAACTAGTAGCACTAAGCTACTACCATGCCATTAGCCATAATTATGATCTCTATGACTATGCAATAATCAACTAGCACACAATTACTACCATGCCATCAACCATAGTCACAAACTCTATGACTATGCAACAAACAACTAGTAGCACACAACTACTACCATGCCATCAACCATAATCATAGTCTGCAATCCCTATGATTATGCAACAATCAACTAGTAGCACACAACTACTACCATGCCATCAACCATAGTCATAGTCTATAACTATGGAGAAATCAACTAGTAGCACACAACTAATACCATGCCATCAACCATAGTCATAGTCAATGTCTCTATAACTATGCAACAATCAACTAGTAGCACACAACTACTACAATGCCATCAACCATAGTTATAGTCTCATCCAGTAGCACAGAGCTACTCCCATAGTCCTCACGACCCTGCGTGTGACGTTTCTTCTCTCATTAGGTTCGACATTGCATTATCCCCTCAGTTATATCACATGACTGATCTAGGTAACCCTTGGTCAGAGGGGTTAGCCGACAGGAGGAGAAACAACACACCTCCCTCTCAATGAGGGTGGACATTTTGCATCACACCAAGCTTGTCTCTGAAGTACTCATACTTCACTCTAGATAGAAGCTTGGTGAGAATGCCCGCTATCTGCTCATCTGTGGATATGTACCAGAGCTCCACAACTCCTCTTTGCACCATGTCTCAGATGTAATGGTATTTGATCTCAAACTCTAGATCAAATAACCCTGCAAGGAACTTCCGAAGCCATACTGCTTCATGGCTTGCAACACTGGCTGCTATATACTTTGGCTCTGCTGTACTGAGTGCCATTGACATCTGAAGCAACATCCTGATGTGCTTTTCCGGTCCTCTGCACTGCCTGCCCAGTTAGAGTCTGTATAACCTTGCAGCTTCACATCTCCATCTGAGACATATCTCAATCCATATCCAACTGTACCATGTAGGTACTTCAACACATGTTTTGCAGCTATCCAATGTACATGTCTAGGGTCAACCATGTACTGACTCATAGTGCTCATTGCAAAACATATGTCCATCCTGGTGTTAACCAGGTACATCAAGCATCCAATCAGCTGTTTGTACATTGTGGGATCCACCAAATTTGAAGATGAATCACTCAGAAGCTTTGGATTTATCGTCATGGGTGTGGCCATGGACTTGCAGTCCATCATCCCGAATCTCTCCAGGATCTCAACAATATATTTTCCTTGGCTAAGGAAAATCTCATCTGATCTCTGCCACACCTACAATCCTAAGAAGTAA
Source organism: Picea engelmannii (assembly GCA_009831015.1). Classification (NCBI taxonomy): domain Eukaryota; kingdom Viridiplantae; phylum Streptophyta; class Pinopsida; order Pinales; family Pinaceae; genus Picea; species Picea engelmannii. The sequence goes on along the minus strand of ML777279.1, from coordinate 541,527 downwards.
TGTATAAGACCTAGATTTTTCATCTCGAACTCTGAAGCGAGCTCCCTCTTGCACCCAACTATGAGCTTCTCATCTCCTGTCAGAAACAGGTCATCCACATATAGGATCAATGGGCAACCATTCCCAAGCTCATCAAGTAACTGTCTGATCTGACATATCATGCCCTAGGTGCCTGCTTAGGTCTGTACAAAGCCTTCTTTAATTTGCAGACATGAGTCTCCTTCTCATGTATCTTAAGGCTACTCTATGTACACTTCTTCTGGCTACTAGAGCAAGTGTCTCGTCATAATCTTCTCCCACTTGCTGGGAGAATCCTCATGCTGCAAATTAATCTTTGTACATTTCTATGCTGCCATCTGCAGCATGATTGGTCTTGTAGATCAACTTGGAAGTCACTAGTGACTTCCCTTCTGGTCTCAGAACCAAGGAAAAATCCATATCCCAGTCTTTCTGACTGGCTTCCTCCTCTGTCACTGAAACAAGGGAATCCTCCTAGGAGGTCTCATATCTCCTCGAAGTCTCTGAAGCTTCGATCTAGCCTCCTGTCTGTCAGTCCTAGAAGATGTCTCTGAATCTGAGGAGGAATGCTTTTTAAATGAAAGGTCTCCAAGCCACCAAATCTCTCTGAGATCAGACTCACTCTGGGTCTGCATGCTCCCTCTGAAGCTTGACTCCCTTTGAGTCTATATAATCTCTGGAGCCATCTGCTCCCTCTGCATGTGCTGACCTCCTTTGAAGTTTGATCTCCTATGAACTATCCCGAGGAGGCTGCTCCTCCCTATTGGATCTCGAGGGTTGACTCCCTCTGAACTCTAGCTCCTTCCGAGCTGGTACTTGGTGGGGCCGCTTGCCTCACCACTGGTGGAGCCATCTGCTCCTCCTCATGATATGGTTCATCAATGCCATATATCTGTATCCCCTTTGCATCTTGCAAAGTATCATGAGACCATCCTGGTCTCTTCTTGGTCACTGCAATGATTCTGGGTAGGCCCTTCTGGCTCTACTGACTCTTCCCGATGATCTGAAGAGTGATCAACTGAACTAGAAGGATCTGTACAGTCATCTTCGGAGCCTTCTGCTCCTTACAATCAATCTCTATATGAGATACTCTGTATCCCGCAAAAGTACCCTTCTTGCCAAAAGGTTTTGACTTCGTCCTCTTCTCCTTCATTACATGGATGTGTACAATCATGTACACAACTCTATGTCTGGATAGTCTTCTCCATGTCTCAGCTAGAGACCATCTAATCTGTTGTCTCCTGGAGTCTAGTTGTTGCTGTTCCATTTGAGTTGTTCTATATTGTAGGAGACATCGTCACTACCCCCTCCAAATCTTGGGCTTCCTTTAAGTGCACTAGATCTAAGATTCCTTTGGATCTACTGTCACTACTTGGATACATGTCCTTTTTCCAAGTGTACGTCTCCTGCAAACACCCTCATCTTATATACAAGTACACCATCCAACTTTGTCTTTTAATTTGAGACATTACATCAATAAGAAAGAGTTAGAAATCTGAATCAGAAGGATTAATGTCCAGGAAAATGTCAACAAGCCTAAAACCCTAAAAATTCAATTTTGATGGAAAGTCAATCTAAGAAGTGCAATGGGTGCGCTAGAGTAGGGCGAGTTGATTAGTGGTGGAGTTTGTCCGAATCGACTTTATAACAAGTGCTCAATGAGCTTGACAAAGAAAACTGTGCAATGGCCAATTGCATGTGCAACGACAAATCTCACCAATGTGGCAAATCTCACGATTTTCCTTCGAGCGGTTAGACTGTTTTGAAGGAAACCTGCTTTGATTCCATGCTAGATTTTCATTAGTTTAGTTAACATTAGATTTGCCAAAGCATTTTTATCTTCTTTTAACATTCAATAATCATATACTGAAATTATAAGCAATAGATAAACAAGCGCAAGAAGACACAAAGATTTATATTGGGAAACCCCAAACTCGGGGAAAAAACCCAACCAACTTTTCTTAGAGAGAATATTCCAATACAACCATGAACGAGCTCTAATCACAAGAGAAAACCAACAATGAAGAACCAAATACTTATCTCTTCTTCTTGTCAAACCCTAGCGAGGGTTGACAACTGAGCAACACCACAGAATTGGTACGAAGATAGCACACCACAGATCTGGCACCAAGATAGGTGCATCACTAGAACTGACACCACAAAGTTGCTGCCACTGGTAACTGGTAACTGCAACTACAACTGCAACTGTAACTGCTACGACAACTGGCACGAAGCAACTGGGCAGCACCGCACAACCTTAGCGCAACTCCTCCAGAGGTAGCACACAAGAGAAACCACCAAGAGCCACCAAGAATATCCTTCCCCAAGTGGGGCACACTCTCCAAGAGAACCAAAAACCAGAAATAGCGAAACTGCAGCTGTGGCGGCAATTGCCTAGTGCGCACGACAGAAGGAGAACTGCCTGACTGTGCAAATGAACTGACCCAAATCAGTATTTATACTAATCTAGGCGCCTGTCTGGGGCCGACTTCTTATTCTGGGTCTTTATTAATTCTGTGGGTCAACTTCTCTTTCTGGAAATTATATTTCCACTTTATTATTATTTCCTATGGGCCAACTTCTCTTTTGTGGTCTTCTAGTTTACTTTATTCTTTTTTGGGGTCTTCAATTGTTCAATGGTCTTCCTTTGACTTCTTGGAATCTTCTTCTTCTCTAAGAAAAGTTGTCTAGGAGGGAATACCTCCCGCAGCTACCAAAACATCAACAGATTTCACTCAAGGTGGCTTGCATTTCCTAAATCCTCGTATACGTAGTATCCCAGGTAGTACTACAAATACCAGAAGAAGCGGAGAAGCGATATCTTCCCCACCTGCTCTAAGTGTGACCCCGTGATTGACGCATGTGTTAGATGCGCTTCTCCAACAATCACTTTATGCTACTAATGGATTTTTAGATGTTGCAAATGGAGGTTTTTGGATTTAATTAGTTCAATTAATGCTGCAAAATTTGCTTAAATGTGAATGTTCTGAAATGAAGTATTGCAAATCTGTTGAAGTGTGTAAATGCTGATCCCAAATGAAGGTGCTTGCAAATTCATACATTAATTGGAGCATTTGAATGTAAAGTTTAGTGAGCAACCATAATGTCATTCATACAAAATAACCATTTAAATGAAATAAATTGTTTGACGCTTATGTGCTGGTGAATGCTTTAAAGATTTAGAGTCAAATAGACTTAGCAGAGAACTATTCTGATCCCAAATATCGCTGCTAGGCACAATGGGAGAGCATACTTTATTTCTCTACTAGCCTACAGACTTAGAGAATGGTTTTTGATCCCAAAGATTGCTGCTAGGTGCAATGGGGGAGCACACATACACAACAATTCTCAGAGCCTATATTGCTAAAACATGAAATCATAAACCATTGAAATATTTAGCATAAGAGACATGTTCTGAATTATTTCAGATGTATGACTTAATAAAAAATTAGAAATGCCGATCTGTCCAAAGCATGATTTAGTGAAATGCAAACCATTAAACCATTTGTCACTTGCTATGGAAATTACTTCAAGAAAAATAAATTTAAATCTAATTACTAACTATCAACATAGATTTGTCAAATAAAGCATTTAACCATGGTGATTGCAGCAGGTTAGTTAATTCTTAAATCAGGTACATAACCAGAATTTTAAGGAAGCATGTAAATTTTTGCTGCGGAAAATGTGAATTAAAGTTTTGAGTGCATGAAGTTAACCATTGCCACAAAAAAAATATAGGCCTGCTGTGTGTGCATGCCGAGTGTATTAGTGTGAGCAGAATTTAGGGTGAATTAATCCAAGGAAAAACCAAAGTTCTTCTGCATAAATGCCGAGTATTCTACTATTTATGTATTTAGATTAAGGCAGAAAACAGAAATCAGATTTGGACAGCCTGCTGTTAAGTGGAACATAATATGTTGGCAAGCCTAAAAACTACTAAATCTGGTTCCTTTCTGCAGAGATGAGATAGTCAAAACAGCAGAAGGTTAGTTTGCAGAAAAAATAGAAGAAGAAAACAAAATTAGTTAAATCTGTCTCGAGTGTAGCTTGACCAAAAAAACAAGTCTGAGTTAACCTTATTCTAAAACCAAGACATCAGAAATTTAGTGGGAGTTTAAGGAGGCAAATGATCACTGATTTATCAGAAAAAAATGAAAAAAAAATCAGAACTGTTGTACCTGGTTCATACTTTAGATCTGAAGTATTTTTCCCTTCTTTTTTAGCAGAAGGAATCCGCAAATGAGTGGAGAAAGAGAAGAGGGAAAATCGGATCTGAACGTGGGCAGAAATGGCAGTGATTTGCACCATAAGAAGAGGGGCAAACAACCAGAAAACCTCTTCCAACAACAACCTGATATTAAAAATTTAAATCTGCAAAACTTGGATCAGATTGTTAGAACAAAATTCAAAGGAGAAATTAAAAGAAATTTGTGGCAGAAAATGAAAAGACCAGTGCCTAAACTAACCTGGGGCTATGGGGTCTAATGCTTGCAACCAAGGTGGGGTTTCTTCTTAAAAGTAGAGGATCTAATGCAGGAAAAAGGGGCGTGGACTCACAAAGAGCTCCACAACCTACACAAAATCTGAAAGAATTCTTTTTCCTAAGAAAGAAATTGTGCTATAACTTCATTGGAACGTTTCTAACATGCAATTTCTAATTTCAAAGACATATAAAAGGAAATATACCTTCCCCAAGTGCCTAGTAACCACTTGGGCTCCCAGCTTGAGTGTCCTCCAATCCCTGCAGGAAATCCCTTGTATATGCTCCAAGAAACTCAAACTATCCACACATAAATGGCTACCAAAACACTAAACCTTCATACACTAGCAAGTAGAAGCAAAGGCTCTATCTATTGATATCCAACCAACAGAAAATGAAGGGAGGGCCTCCTTATATGAATGAGGTACCCCACCAAAACCACGGATGGGAAGCCATGTGCTTTCTCAAAACACAAAAACAATGAGCTGCCACAAAACAAGTGGCCAAAACCATGAGCTCCCTCAAAACCATGGGAAAAAACAACCCAAAGAGGGGGGCCCTCATAAAACCATGAGTTGCTCCAAAAACAGCCATTCACAAGTGGAAAATGGGCGCCACTAGGTACAAGCTATCCATATATAAGTGAGATGCTGGGCCCCACATGAGGCCTAGAGAGAGGAGATGGTGCCCTCAAGTAGTGGAATAAGGGCCCCACATGAGGGTGCGCCCCACCAAGCTTATCATAAGTGGAACAAGGGGCCCACAAAGAGGGGTGTGCCCCACTAAAAGTTGTTATGAGTGGAATGAGGGGCCCACAAGAGGGTATGCCCTACTCCAAAGGTGGTTGTCCATGTATGAGTGTGGAAAGGACCCACAAAAGGTGTGAGCCCTCACCAAGATGCCAAGTAACCATGCCATGTGTGAAATGGGTCCAAGAGGTGCGTCCCCCTTACTAAGACTGCAAAAATACGCCAAGTAGGCATGCTCCGTGTGCTGATGATGTAGACAGCTTCGTCATGGTTCCCCTTGTTAGAATTAGGGCAGTAAAGCAAACAATAGTGTCTTTTAAATTTAATGAGTATAACAACTAGATCTACAGTTCAAAGTTCAAACATCAATCTCCACTACTTAAACAGTGTTCAGATCTAGGAGATCTGATGATATAGATAAAGAGTAAGACTGTAGTACAGATCAGAACTCAAACTTAAATATAGATATACAGATCTAAAACAAATTTAGATAAAAACAAGTTATGGAGTAGATCTAAGGAAAATCTAGTTCAGATCTATAAAACAGTAATAAGGAACTAATACTAGTTTGCAGATCTAAACTCAATCTACAGATCTGATTAGTAGATCATACTATAGAAAACAAATAAACTCAATATATCGTTTTGATCCATTAACTGTTAATGCTGAAACATAGACCTAGATAGATCAAACTGTATTGAACTGAAGAGTCAAAACAAAAATTCCAGATCTGAAAATGATGAATAGATAGCTTACCTTGTCCTGAACCTTACCTCTGAAGCAGTCACAGCCAACTAGAAGGATGTAGAACCATTTGTAATTATGCTTAGGTAAAGTCTAGGTCATAGATCCACCATATAGGTTGGATCTCTTTCCAAGATATGAAAAACTTTCTTGCCACCAAAAGGGATTAAACCAAAATACCTCACAAGAACAAACCCTCAAACAAAAGGAGGCTTAAAATATTCAAAACCCTATACTGAAAACTGTGGATAAATCCTCATTGCAGCAAGAGATAGGAAGCCATACCCTATAGGCTTACCACAGCAAAGAATAGGAGGCCGCAGCCTGTAGGCTCACCACACAGCAGAGAAAAGGAGAGCCGCACCCTATAAACTCATCTACACAGAACAGGAGGGGGCCCGCACCCTATAAGACTCAGCCACAGCAGAAGAGGAGAGGCCACACACCATACAGGCTTACCACAGTTGATAGGAGAGGGGCCGCACCCCACAGTCAGCCCTCAAAGGGAGCCGCAGCCACACCACAAAGATCTGCAACAGAAAACAGAAGAGGCCGCAGCAAGGAGACTCTACACACAGCAAAGGGGCCGCAGCAAGGAAACAAAATCACCAGCAGAAGGGGCCACTACTTCAACAGAGAAAGAGCCACAGCAAGGAGAGGATCTGCTCACACTTAGAAGCAAGTGATACAATAAAAGATGTGTGATGTGAGAGGTAGGGGGTTCTATTTATAGTTTAGGTTAGGGGTAAAATAAAATTAAAATAATAATTAAAATATCATGTTTAAATTAAACAATTTAAACATGGTATAATAAATATTTTAATTTAACTTAATTAACCCTTAAAATAAAAATAACATAAAAACCCCAAATCAACACAAGTAAAAGTAAAGGAGGGATAGCAAGGTGGCAATACTCATTCATTCATTTATCATGGTAAACTTATTATTTTATCATCATTGCATATGGGACTTATCCCTCATGTGGCTATGTCCTTCTTCAAGGAAGGTCATGCACCAACAAAAATTACTTGATCGAGGATCAAGTAGCCCCAGAACTTTTTCTGGGGTCTTATCCACCAAGGTCCAAGACCAAGGATCAACCCATGCCACAGGCATGGGTACCCTGGACATTTCCAGGGGCCCTAGGCTTATCTAGGGGCTTTAACTGCTTGGTCCTAGACCAAGAACCCCAGTCGTATACTGGGGGCCCTCTCAGGGGTCTTTACTGTTTGGTTCTAGACCAAGAACCCCAGTCGTATACTGGGGGCCCTAACAAGGGTCTTTTGCCATGGCACTGACTATTTGGTCCCAGACCAAGTACCCCAAGAGTGCACTGGGGGCCCTAGATCTTGTCTAGGGTCTTAGCCATCCTCTAGGAGAATGGCTCTTGCAACTGCTTATAAATTTAACACTCCCTCTCAGCAAGAGAGGCATTCTCAGCTACACCAAGCTTGTCACTAAAGTATACAAACTTTGTCAAGGACAGTGGCTTGGTGAAAATATCTGCTGTCTGTTCTGCTGTCGGAACATACTGAATGCTGAGAATGTTCTTCTGAACCATGTCCCGAACATAGTGATATCTCATTTCAATGTGTTTCGATCTGTCATGAAACATGGGTTCTCAGTGAGCTTTATACAACTCTGATTGTCACAGTGAATGACTGTGGGTTCAAGCTCTGAACTGAACAAGTCTGAAAGTAGCTTCCTGAGCCACACTGCTTCTCTACCAGCAGCACTAGCAGCAATGTATTCTGCCTCTGTAGTGCTTTGGGCTACAGAGTCCTGTTTCTTGCTGGACCAGGAAATCATAGCTGAACCCAAGCTGAAGCAATATTCGGAAGTACTCTTCCGGTCCACTGCACTGCCCATCCAATCTGAATCTGTAAAACCAAGGAGCATCACACCTCCACTGGATGTGTATCTGAGACCATAAGCTATAGTCCCCCGAACATATCTCAGAATATGTTTTACTGCAACCATATGTATATGCTTAGGTTTACACATGAACTGGCTAAGAGCATTTACTGCATAACAAATGTCAGGTCTCATATGTACGAGATACATCAAGGATCCAATGATCTGTCGATATAGGGTGGGGTCTTCTGGATCTGAACCTGTGACTTGATCTTGGAATTTCTTTAGGTTAGAGATCATTGGAGTTGTCATGGACTTGCAGTCCATCATGCCAAATCTGTGAAGTACATCAACTGCATATTTACTCTGTGAAAGAAAGATCTCTCCTGGTTTCTGCCAAACCTCCAAGCCCAAAAAATAGTGCATGAGTCCCAAATCTTTCATTTCAAATTCTTCAGAAAGCTCCCTCTTAGTTTGAGGTATCAAGGTTTCCTCTCCAGTGAGGAACAAATCATCCACATATAAGACTAGGATAACTGGATGATTTTGAATGATCTTTATATAAAGATTAGGATTTGCTATGCTCTTGGAGAATCCAAGACTTTGTAGAAAACTGTCTATTCTACCATACCAAGCTCTCGGAGCTTGTTTCAATCCGTATAGGGCTTTCTTGAGTTTGCATACATGAGATCTTTTATCATGTATCACGAAACCTTCCGGTTGCTCAATGTAAACTTCTTGTTCAACTTCACCGTTAAGAAAAGCAGTCTTAACGTCCATCTGATGAAGTTTCCAACCAAAAACTGCTGCAAGTGAGATAATAATTCTGATTGAAGTATACCTGGCAATTGGAGCAAAAATCTCATCGTAGTCGATCCCTTCTTTTTGAGAGAAACCGCGAACCACAAATCTCGCCTTATATTTCTCAATACTGCCATCTGCTGCATGCTTTATCTTATAGAGCCATTTTGAAGTTACTACAGATTTACCATGAGGTCTAGGAACTACAGTCCATACATCATTCTTTAAAATAGAATCATATTCTTCGTTCATAGCATCTTTCCATACTTGATGTTTGGAGGCATCAACAAAAGTGGTAGGTTCTGAATCAATAACAGTATTTAAATGAGCTATGAGACCGGAGTACTTATCTGGTTTCTTGCTTTCTCTGAAGGTGCCTTTCGGAGCTGAATGCTTTTTTGCTTCTTTCAATATCTCCCGGCACCAGGCTGGTTTCCTTTTGACAGGAGGTGACTCCATTGGAAATTCAATAGAGTCCCTTGAAGGATCTGCTACAATTTTAGAGGTTTCCTCCCTCTGCTCATCTGGAAGAGAAGAATCAAATGATGGAGCTTCCTGCTCCTCTGAATCACATGGAAGATCTCTGGCCCGACGAAAAGCTGTTTCTTCATGAAATGTCACATCTCTTCTTACTTCAATGAACTTTTGGCCAGGAATATAAATCCTGTAGGCTTTTGAGGTTTCACTATATCCCACAAAAGTTCCTTTCTTATCGGAGGGCTCTAGTTTAGTCCTCTTCTCTTTTGGAATGTGTATATAAACTGGACTGCCAAATATTCTTAAATGATCAACTGAGGGTTTACACCCGATGAAAACTTCTTCAGGAGTTTTCGCTTTAAGGACTTTGTGAGGACATCTATTCTGAATGTACACTGCTGTACTGGTAGCCTCAGCCCAAAGTGATAGAGGCAAGTTTTGATCATGCATCATAGCCTTGGCTGCTTCACAGATAGTTCTGTTCTTTCGTTCAACAACACCATTCTGCTGAGGGTTGTATGGTACGGTTAGCTCCCTCTTAATTCCGGAAGCTCGACAAAGTTCATCATATTTGAAGGAGTCAAATTCTTTATCGTTGTCTGTTCTGAAAACTCGGATGTGTCTCCCTGTTTGATTTTCAACAAGATTCTTGAACTCTTGAAATCTGCTAAAGGATTCATCTTTAGTTTTTAAGAAATAAATCCAAGTTTTACGTGAGCAATCATCAATAAAAATAATATAATAGATACAACCATTCATAGAAGGTGCAGACATGGGACCACAAAGGTCAGAATGGATTAAGTCCAAAATTCCATTTGATTTTCTGTTACTGAGAGGATAGGGTTTCTTTATGTTCTTACCAAGTGAACAACCTTTACAGACACTATTATGCTCAACAAAAAATACTGGCATACCTGTCACCATCTTTTGCAAACCTAGGAGTGCATTGTAATTGAGATGTCCAAGTCTCCTGTGCCATAGCTCGCAGGGATTGATCGTCTCATGAACTAGAGCTTGAACAATTTGACCTGAAAGCTTATAAAGTCCACACTCACGAGTTCCAATGGTTATAGCAGTACTTAAATCTTCATTTGAGGACCATAAAAGGGATTTACCTTTTGAAAAAGCTACTGAATAACCTTTACTTTCTAAAACTGGAACGGAAATTAAATTTTTCTTTGAACCAGGTACGTAAAAAATTTCATCAATTTGAAAGATATTACCTGAGAGAAACTGGAAAGAGGTAAAGCCAAAACCTTTTATGTCATAGGTGCCGTCATCACCTAGCTCAACCTTTGCTTTGAATTTCTTGTCTTGATAATTTGCAAGGTTATGTTTGAAGCCTGTCATGTGTTTGGAAGCACCACTGTCT
>ML777279.1:508008-523043 GCA_009831015.1 Picea engelmannii | reverse complement strand
TTGCAGACATCTTGTACTTGAGGCTACGAAAATGACCAAAAAATGAAAATGCTTAAAATCAAATTTTGACCTTACCAGGAGGTGCGCTTGGTTGAGGCGAGTAGCCTGGTACACTTGGATCTGAGAAAATCCAATTTTTACCCCGTCAAATCTGATCTGCGGATTTCTGGACTTGTGCTTCTGGTACTTCTGGTACTTTGGTACTTCTGGTACTGGTTTTCTGGTACTTCTGGTACTTTTGTGAAACTAGGGTTTCACTTTGCGGAAGATCCAGCCACTGAAAAGGTGCGCTCTAGGTGCCAAATTGATCCTTGGGGGAGGGCACAGCTTTCTAGGTGGTTAGGGAGCTGAAAATATTCACTTTTTCAAAACCCTAATTTTTGGGTACGGTAACAATGACGTTTTTCCTCTTGCAAATTGTGTTTCCTTCAGGTTGGCTCTGATACCATGTTAATGTTTATGCCATTATTATAGTTCTTTGCATTTCAATAGATAAGAGCATCATAAGAACAAGATCATTGAGAGATACACATTCACAAGAGACACAACATTTATCCTGGGAAACCCTCTAGGGGAAGAAAACCCAGCAAAAACTTCCTTATCATAAATTGCTAATACAATGTTCAAGAGATAACTCAAACCAATACAGATATTCCTCCCCAAAAGATACGCCACTCTTCTTCTCCTCTCTCCAACTGGTAATTGCAGCTTGCCTCATAAGAGAATGAGCAAGTGAGTTGTGTGATAAAGTGAGGCGCTAGCCTCCCTATATATACAAGACTGGCACGTGTGAAAGGGTTTCACTGGCAGGGCCGACCTCTCACTCTGGGTGGGTAAATCCACCTTTAATTTAATTCTGGGTCTCAATAATAACTGCTGGGGCCGACTTCTTATTCTGCCTATTACAATTGTCTGATGACCAGTCTGCAAAAGGGGATTTGGTCCTAATACAATTACTGACATGATTAATCAACAATGGGGATTAATCTTAATAATAAAATAACAATAATAATAAGAATACTCTTCGTAGTTACATTATTTCAACATGGGGGCCCTCTCAGGGGTCTTTACTGTTTGGTTCTAGACCAAGAACCCCGGTCGTATATTGGGGGCCCTAACAAGGGTCTTTTTCTATGGCACTGACTGTTTGGTCCCAGACCAAGTACCCCAGGAGTGCACTGGGGGCCCTAGATCTCGTCTAGGGTCTTAGCCATCCTCCAGGAGAATGGCTCTTGCAGCTGCTTATAAATTTAACACCCCTAATGCAAGGTTCCAACTCATAGTGATGAGACAAGCTTATTCATAAGTCAAGTAGTGGTTAGCATAAGTGATATCTTCTAGCAACAAAGTAACATTGGGTTAATTTTACAACTTTCCTAAGTTTTACCATGGTGGGACAACCTTTAGGCCTTATCATAGGTGTCAACCCCTAAGATCAAGGTGTATTTCCTAGGTTACCAAACTGGGAGTAGCTGCTAAGGTGGTTTATAGAAAAAAGGGGAAAAGGGGACTTCATGTATTGACCATACGGTTAGATATTGGTTAAGAGGTATTCTTTTGCTAGCTTTCAGTAGCTAGAAGTCTTCATTTACTCCACATGTGAGCCTTCGAGAGGGAGTGTTTTAGCCTTGATTTAACAATTATTACCCCCCTTTAATTTTTCTTTATTTTCTTGGTCCATTTCTTTAGATATGCGATTTTTAGGCATGGGACTTGGGGTACATGGCCTTTTATATTTGTCTCTCTTTCCTTTGGCCTTTTTTTTTTGGCTTACTTTGACTTTGGGCTTCTATACAATGGGGTCTTCTTTTGCTTTGCTTGGGCCTTGTTGAGTGATACACAATAAGTCAATCATGAACGAGAAGTATGATGAATGGAACTGAATAAAAATGGGAAGGATGGAAAAGGTGTTAAGTATGGTTTGGGATTTGCGACATGCTACATTAACCCGATTCCCAATGGTACAACCTGACCTAAGGGATGACACACTTATTTGGAGAATCTATGTCCCACCATGGTACAATGAGGAAAGAGATAAAATTTGTGACTGTTACAAAGTGTTATTAGATTCCACTTAGTGTTCACCATAGTTATGACTAAGTTAAATCTATCACACCATGTCTAAGCAGGAAACCATACATGAAATCATAGTGAAGTAATTGAAATGATGCAACCAAATCAGAGTACCAAGTCATGGAAGTGTTGAGCACTGATTCCATGTGCATCAATCTGAGGTGTGAATGCGGTGATCTGTAGTATCATTGAATGATCAAAGCTAAAGTTGGCTAGCAAACCCATAGTGAGCCCAAGACATTATGTAGCAAAGGTTGGAGGATATCATGGAATCCAAGATTTCGCTGACTAACCAGGGATGCTTCGCATCAGATGTGAACTTGAATGTGCCACTGGAAGAGCGGCTCTGGGAAAGTATTAGTTGCTCAAGTGTGATCAAGTTTGCCTCATGTCATATGAGGGGGCAAGAGCGGCTCTGGGAAAGTATTAGTTGCTCAAGTGTGATCAAGTTTGCCTCATGTCATATGAGGGGGCAACATGGGTCACTAGATCCACTCTTAAGTGTGATTCTTTGTCTAAATTGTCACAGTCATAGGCACCAAGGAGGATTGCCTAATGAGCATTGACTAAGACAATGAAACCCTCAAGTATGGTTTGGGGGATCATGCCTAAAGAACCCACTCTCAAGTACTACAAGATGAACTCTAAGCTTGGCCTAATGCAAGATGGTAGAACCCTAGGATGTTGACACTCAAAGCCAGAGAAACAAAAGATAGATGATCACAAGGAATTGGGCAAGAAACACTATACCTCAATTGCCTTTTCAATGGAGCATGGTGCCCTTCTCTGACCTTGTAGTAGCTCCTTCCTATGACATACTTGAAAATGACAAATGCCTTGCAATATATCCTTGAACACATCTAAGAAAAGATAGGAACACAATAGAAGCAATAATAGACAAGTCTCTTTCAATATTCTCCAACAAGTACAAATGAGGAGGCACCCTCCTTATATAAAAAGGTGCCTCTCTAATCAATAGGTGAATACAATGTGCTAGTACAAACCGTGAGCCAATACCATGAGCTCAAACAAAACCATGGGAAAATTACCATGTGTGGCTACAAAATCTGTCAAATAAATCCTCAATAGTAGGGGTGCCCTCTATGAAACGCTCACCTATTAACAAAATGTCACATGTGTGGTCCAAGAGTGCCCATAACAAGTGCACCCTTCAGTAAAACATGCTAACCACCTCCAAAAAGTATGTGCATGGTCAACAAGATGCCTAGGAACAAGGGTGCCTTTCTAACCAACCCATGAGGAAAGGAATAAATCATCTCCAAGTGAAAATGTTCCCCATAGAGTGATGACGTCATGGCACAAGTGTGGGACATCTACAGTGAAGATCTAAGGATGAATGCCATGTGTGGTGTCACAAACTAGGTGCTCTCTCAACAAAGTGGTCAAATGGATCATAACCACTCCTAACAAATTGTAACCACTTGTAAAAATGTCCTGAACAATCTCAACAACCTGCTATGTGTGGTCAATGAAGCACAACAAGCCACATGTGGTAATAATGGTCCAACAAAGCAAGGGCACTCTCTAGGAATGGTCCACGTGGCAAGTGATGATGATGTGGAGTCCTTGTCATCATCCAATGCATTGGATCCCAATGTAGTGACTCGTATCCCAATGAAGTGCTTGGATCCCAAGAAAATGGCATGGATCCCAATGTAGATAGATATTGCTGTATATAGGTAGATGGATCCCAACGTGGGTACATGGATCTCGAGGCTTGGTACATGGATCCCAAGGCATAGATGCCACCTCAAATGCATGTACACGAATCCCAATGCAAGGTGCCCACTTATAGTGGTGGGTCTAACCCCCTTACAAGTCATTAGGTGATGCGCACAGACTGATTTCTTCTAGCAACCACATAAGATAAGTTAATTTTAAACTTTGCTTAAGTTTTACCATGGGAGGACAACCTTAGCCTTTATATATGTGACAAATCCTAAGAAAGGTGGTATTTCTTAAGTCACTAAGTTAGAGGTAGGTGATATGGTGGATAACTTATGGAAGGGGAAAGGGAAAACTTCATGTGTTGACCCCTTTCTTTGCCTTTTTCTTTCTTTCTTTCATTTATTCAAGTCCTCTTTTCTTTAGATATTCATAGACAAACATGGGACTAGGGGCATTAGCCTCATAGCAAGGTGGCATAGCTCAAGCTTTAACATTATGGCTTTTAACTTTTTTTATTTGCTCTTCACCTCTAGCCTTTTTGGCTTATTTGACATAGGCTTTCTTGGCTAGACCTTTCTAAATGATAATTGATAAGTCAACTATGAGCGGGAATAACTTTTCATGAACGAATTGGAAGTGAAGGGAAAAATGGAAAATATTAAGTATGGCTAGGATATGAAACACGCTACTGTAATAAGATCCCTAGTAGTATGACCTGATTCGAGACTTGACGACACTTCTAAAGGATAATTATGCCCCCCATCGTACAACGATGCAAATAGTAAAATCATTAATGTTATATAGTGTTATCAGATCTCAGTGTTTATCACATTCATAACTGTCTCAGAAGTCATAGCACCATGTCTAAATATCAAACCCAATCAATGAGAGCATAGCACAGCAAGTGAAGTGAACAAACAAGACTGAAGTACCAAGACCATGTGCAAATGAAAGCATAGTGTACCATCTGCAAGTGCATGTGTCATGTCCGGAGAATATGAGCAAGAGAGCTCATGCAAGCAGCAACACAACACCCCTTGAGAGGGTGTCTCTGGAAGTAGTTACTTTTGAGGGGTCAATACAGTGTTTAGGCTTCAACTCAAAATTTCCAATCACATTTCTGAATGCCAGCATACATCGTGCCATATTTTGAGTAACACAATTCTTGTGCTTTGCAACTCCATTTTTCTCTGGTGTGTAAGAGGTTGTGAACTGTGTCTTGATACTGTGCTCTTTGAAAAATGAATGAAACTCATTGGCCCTGTACTCTAGAGTCTACACCACTATCAGATCTCAATGTCTTCATAAATCCTCCTCTCTACAATTTTCAACTTTTTCTAATTCATCAGAACTTTCTGTATGTGATATTTCCAAATGGAGTAATTCTTACCATCTGACTTGATGTCAGGGAAGGGAATATGCTTGAAGATATCAATGCCATTCTCCCCCTTGCTTAATATATCTCCACAGAAATAAGGAAATTCACACAAAATCAAATACATACTCAGAATTAGTCTTTGCGGTTCAGAAAAACCTTCGATCCGATGACATTTTGGAAAGGGGAGAAGTTCTGTCTTGTTCGGAATTGATTATTTGATTAATGCCAAGGCAAACTTATCTTGTGTGTTGAAGCTGCTGCATAACCCCATTCCTTTTGGGGCAAAGGCTCACCATGTGTTGCACACTATGATAAATGATAAACACACCCAACTTGAATGATATATATATATATATATATATATATTTTTTTTTATACTGGGGGAATCGACCACTCGCGGTTCTCGTACTCGTGTGACACGGGGTCGATACCCGTATGCTACCACTATAACCCTAGGTGTGCCACACAGCCCGCAAACATGGAGCACAAGAAAATCGGGGTGAGAATCAAACTTGAGACCTCCTTTACATATTTCCTTCCATTTACACGGCACTTGCCAATCGGTCTACACCCCTGCGGGCTCCAACTTGAATGATATATCAGCTATGATGCCAGTGCATTTTAAAGAGACCTTGGTGTCGAGCATGTGGGAATCCTTGTTGGCTCATCACTGCACTTTCGTTTGGGTGAAGACCCTCTTGGATTGGAGCTGGGGGCTTCATGGGCTTGTTGATGGGCTTTGTGGGCTTGTGTTGGGGCTTCACACCCACATAGAGGAATTAACAAGTCTAATTTAATATTGAGTTAACTTAGGGGCTTTTACTCACCCCTTTGATTTGTATAAAAGGACATAAGGTGAATGTGGCATTCATTCTTGAGTGGAGAATCTTGGTGACCTCAGCCAGCATGGGAGAGAGGTTGTGGTGGCTTCAGTCCAGCCATGGAGAGGGGCCAATAGGCCTCAGGTCTGCTGTTCTATGATTGTTTTGGGCAGGTTCTTTGCTGAGGAGGGGCGAGTAGGGCAATCTGAGACTCGGTCAGCAAAGTTAGAGACAGCAGCTGCTTGGAGGAGGGTTCGGCCTAGTGGTAGAAGCTAGCTGCAGCCTAGAGGAAGGCTCGGCTTGCTAACTTAGGGCTGCGGCTGGGGTCTAGGGGGCTCGGCCAGCAGAGAACAGGGCTTCCGCTGGTATCTAGGAGGCTTGGCCAGCAGAAAAGGCATTTCTGAGGCAGCCGCAGGTACAGGAGGCTGGTAAAGCAGGCTAGGGAGGCTCAGCAGCTGAGAAGAGGGCAGCCAGAGGCAGTTTAAGGGTTTGGCATGTAGGAGAAGGGCTGCCACAATTCTTGAACTGTTTTGTGAGGCTGTTACAGTCAGAGAAGAGGGGCTGTTACAGAAGTCACAGTCAGCCTATATAACAGTAGTTTGGGGCAGTTCTGAAGGGCCGAATCAGCAGAGTTTCAGGGCAGAGTGGACAATCCTCGAGGGCTGTTTCAGCAAGGTTTCAGGACAGTTTTTGGACAGCTGTTGAGGGCTGTTATAGCCAGCCTAGCTGCAGAGAAAAGGCAGCTTCTGAGGGCTGTTACAGCAAGCCAAATTGCAGGGGCAGTGGAGGGTTTGAGGGGGCAAGGGATGCCCTAACCCTCAGCGTGAGTTCAGCAGCATTGGACACGGAAACCAGGAGGGTTTCTGCAGTGATTTGTAAGTGATTTTGGTATCTTTCTTTATATAATATTGGGCCATTGTCCCTGGTACGGGAGCCCATTTGTTCTGGGTTAAAGAACAAGTTTTTTTTTGGGCATTGAATTCCTGTGTACAATTCAATCGCTGGTTTATTTTCCATTGTGCTAAGTTGTTAGGCATCTCAGTGTGTTTATGACATATGTTCACAGTTTCGATTGTGTAATTTCTGTGTATAACTGTTGAGAACCTAGACCAAACCTGAGGTGTGTGTGCACCGAGTCTGGGTGTACTACGAAATCTAACACTAACTGTCTTGAGTCTTGACAAACAATTAATGACGGGGTCACATATTTGAGGGTGATAAGCAATGTTCCACCAAGTTTCTGGGACGTGGGAGCAGGGAAATGCATCCCAGGGGGCATGTGGAAGCACCCCGTCAAATTCTAGGGAATGCCAGAGTCTCCGGCATAGGGGGCTGTGCTTGAAATACTAAAAGATTAAAATTAAAATATATGAATTTGGAACATAAATCATTGAAATCTTGTACATAACAATGCACTGATAACATACATCATTACATGTAACATAATATCTCATAAATGATACATGTAATTATGCAATAACATAATAATCATGATTCACAAATCATCTATCAGCATTGTATTTCTCATTGTATTTATAAAATTCAGAAAATATAGGTCCAAGTCAGGTAACTGATCTAAGAACACGTCAAATGACAAATGAGTGTCACTGCTCAATGCAATGCCCCACAAGTCTCTACATCCAGCTACTGCACGAAGGAATAAAGAACAACCATGAGAATGTTGCTATCTGAATTGGAATCATTTGCATTCTCTAGAGTACTCAAAGGCACACCAACCAACCTGAGTTGTGCTTCATCAGTTCCCTCCTCATCTACCTGTACATTGGCTTTACATTATTTTATTTTTTCTTTTTCTTTTTTTTTTTGTCNTTTTTTTTTTTTTTCCTTCGAAAAGATGGCCTTTGGTCCAAATGGAGCATGGGAGCATCTCATTTTTTGAGGGGGACATTCCCTACCGCGTCCCCCTGCATCCCCCCAAAAGCGGACCTGGGGAAATGTCCCCCTTGGACTACCCATGCCCTGGGAGTGTGGGGAGCATGCCCGCTACTCTTGGGAATGTGTCCCTATGTAACACTGGTGATAAAGCTTGCCCCTAATTATTTGGATATCAACTTTGACTCAGTCAACTCTGAATGTACAATTCATTACTGCTCCAACAGAAGAATCCAAGTCAGCAACACTTGCTCAAATCCCAAATGATGATGTGGCAAGGTTGCATGGCTGTATGCATCACTTGCACATGCATGATAAAACATACCTCTGCTCCAGCTATTCCATCAATCTTTGTAAACTTGTGTTTCTCACACAAAGATTTTTCATTAACCTTTCTAACACAATCAAACCATAGGTCATATATTTTACAACTACTGCCAACAATTCAACCACTTACTTATAAATCATTCTATGTTTGTATGACATTCCACGTCTTCTTGATAGAAGAGTCTACCTATATCAATGAGTACGTATCAAAAAAATCCATGCTCTGTCAAGTTGATGGGAGAACGTTCGATAATATTGTAAAATGTTTCAACTTTCAATCTACTTTTAGAGTTTATCAGGCTCTAGGACCAAAATAATTATTAGCGATTGTCCAACTTTGACTTGATATAATATGAACCCAAGAAGTTAAACTTAGAAAATAATATATTTAGTTGAATACAAATACCCATTCACCATTAATTGGCTATATCTTTTTCCTTAACAGCTGCTTCAGTTTTTTCCGTGGAACACTCATTGAAGTGTGCCTAGAATCTGATTTGATAGCCTCGCCAATAATAAAAATGCACCAGCAATTAACTTTAGTTCCGATTCATGAACTGGTTTATTAATGTGGTACTTCTGGCAACCATGTAAGGAAAGTAGCATTACAAATATGCTAAAGATGATATGTTTCCAGCTTGTCCTCAGATTTGAGGACATAATTGGATTGATTTTGGGGCCTGCAGCTTAACAGGACAGTCAGCAGATGCTCCTACAAATCTTTAATGTATATACATACTCCACACCCACAGGAGGAGCTTACACTCTGGAGGTCTTTGATGCCCCAACTTTGACTCGCTTTGTTGTGTCTCAAATGTTTCTTTTGCAGTGAAGAGAAATGAATAGATTTTCATTAGCTTGGAGATGCTATAGGCACTTTGCTGATGTATCTGCAGGCTTTGCAAACAATCCATAAAATTGTCAACATAGTAATTCAAATTTGTTAGATAATTGCCAGTGAAAATTACTGTAGTTTCTTTGCTGAAGCATGTTAAATTTTTTTCTGATAAACGTGTAGCTTTCTTCCTTCTAGACAAACTTTCTAACTAATGTCTGTAATTTGCAGTGGATTGCTCCATATTTCAAACATATCTCGTGCTCGAGTTCCATCTGTTAAGGAGTTGTTTTCAGAGGGTGAAAAGGTCAAAGTTATGGTTGTCCATTCCATGTTCACAAATAGAATCTCTTTCAGGTAAAATTTTCTGAGTTTCTCAATAAGTAGCAAACTATTGTAGGAGACTGGTTAATCTCTTCTTTAGTCTGAAAATGAGATTTTTGGTTGGTTCACATGGAGGGTGATGAACTGGACGTCCAAGTTAACCCAAGCAATGGAATGAATTTTGAGATTTGTCATTTGATTTCATCTTTTCGTTAGAGATGCCTATATTCTTCATCCTCTTTATATTGTTCAGTCAGTGTTTTCTTTACTTTTAACTGGTTTTTTTCCTTCAGTTTGCAGAGCAAGGTCTAGGCACTCTAGGCACACTCCAAGGTTAATTTACTTAATTTCTCTCCTATTTGAATCCTATCAACTCTATTCCTTGTTAAATTAACCTATTCCCCAATAATAAAAAGCAACCATCTTGAACTATAAGAGGATGAAAATGTGATTGAGAGCTTTAAAGAAAGGAAACCTCCAAGACAAAATTTTATGAATAAGGATTGTGTTAGTTTTGCCTGTTACTTAGTCACTGTTCTTCAGCAGCAGCGTATTCAGCAGATCTGTACTGCCTCAGTCCTTGTGCAGTGTGGTGCAGGTGTGAGGGAGGTACAGTTATAGTGAGGGTGCAACAGCAGTTAAGGAGGCATCTGTGTTTAAGGTGCATGCTGCAGCAGGTTTGCTATCTTTGGAAGGCGCAGGATTTTCATATTTAGAAAGTGCTTTTTCTTTATCTGTAGTTAGGCACATTTCTTAATTTAAGAAAACTGCATGGCTTAGAGGAGTTCCAGATTTACACCTTCCTAGGTAGGGGGTGAATGCTTGCGTGCAGATTTAGCATCTCCTTGTGGGCACTCTATTCTAGGCAGCTTGGGCACATTCTTCTAGGCAGATTAGGGTTAGGTTTTTTTCTCTTTAACCTAGGCGCACCACATGGATGGTCCAAATTCATTATTAAACCTAGCCTTTCTTATTCTATAGAAGAAAGGCAGGGTGCACTACTGGGATGGTTACATAGTTAGAGTTGTGAGCTTATTGCTTCGCAATTCTTTCTTGTCCTTTAATAGAGTGATGTAATTTAGTGCTGTAAATTAAGCTTGCTGTTCTGTTTATTCAGATAGATGTGTTTGTAGATCTAGCATTCCTTTATCTGCTGTTTTGATAGGAGTAAACTTAGTTCCAGTTTTCTAGCTTAGGATTTTGTTTTAGGTGTGAGGATCTGCTTACCATGTGCTGAAAAATTAAGATGGTATTAGAGATGTACATCTGAAATCTTCTACCCACTGTACTGAGGACGTTGTTGATTGTTAGAGGGAGCAGCTATCAGAGGATTTCAGTGCGTGTGATGCCTACAAGACTCCAGAGATAGGAGAGATCCGTGCCTGAGATAGGTGCTTGGACTTGAGAGGGGTTTGTGGGTAAGATGCCTGTGAAACTCTAGTGATTGGAATGTTGGTTGATGCCTGTGATAGGCGATCTGCACCTGTGATAGGTTGCTGATCTGATTTGTTTTGTTGGCTGATTTATTTGTTCGAGGTGTAATTAAGGAGATTGCAGGGATGGTGAATGTATTCAGTCTTAGAGGGAAAATGACCTGCTGAAGGGGGCCTCTAACTTCACTCCTTGGAAGTGTAGGATTTGGATGTTATTGGAGGAGGTTGATCTATGGATCATTATTGAGGGGAAGGCTATTGTTCCCACTGATGACCAACAACTTGTTGAGCATAACAAGAAGGTTGCTAAGGCGAAGAGGATCATATTGGATTCTGTGAAGGACCACTTGATTCCTCATATTTCAGGTAAGTTGGTGTAGAGATGTACGAAGCATTGATCTCTCTTTATCAGAGTGTCAATGTCTCTTGCAAGATGCTCTTGAGGAACAAGCTCACTAGTGTTTGCATGAGTGACGTAGACACAGTAGCTAGCTACTTGATGAAGATTTCCAAGCTTAGAGATAAGCTCTTAGCTATCGGAGAAAAGATTGGGAATGAGGAGATAGTGCCTGTGGCACTAAATGGGGTTTAAGTACCTTGGGATAATTTCATCCACAAGGAAACAAGGTGAGAGACAATTGCAGCCAAAGTCCCAAGGTTGACAGAGTGTGGGAACCAGAGTGCTGGGAGCGCCATTTCCAAAAAACCTCGAGAGCGGAGTGCCCCGTATATATATATATATATATATATATATATATATATATATATATATATATATATATATATATATATATATATATAATGCATTTATATCCAGAAAACCCATGCAAAATGCCAAATTGGTTGCAAAATATATGAAAACACGCATATTTGTGCTACTTGTAGATGAATACTACATTATTATGAAGTTAGAAATGGCATTCAAAGTAAAATAAGGATTAATCATTTGAGCATCAACCATCTAGCGAGTATGAACCAACATACAAATTTTTAAACCATATAATAGGAATTAGACCATTAACTTATGGAATGAAATAGGTTGCCCACCAACTGTCAACATGACCAAATAGTTATGTTCACAAACTAGGCCATCTGCATAAGTTCTAAAGTGATAGTTTAATTGAAGTATGAACTAAACTGAGCTAGTTGCTAAAGACTATGAGTCTTTGACATATAAAATAGTGAAAGAGGACAAACAATTATTCCAATTTCTATTTGCTTTTCCTTCCTCTTTGCACCACTAGGATTGTCGTGTGAGCCTCCATGCAATGGTGGTAGTGGAGTCAAAGCAGGGGGTAACTATGTGAAAGCAGATAGAAGTGGAACTGAACATGAAGCCCTTGTTGCTATAGTTGGAGTCCTGGTTAGGGAGACCATTACAATGGATGGGGTTGGCATCTCAACAGAATCATCATCATCATCATCATCATCATCATCATCATCATCATCAATAAGAGCATTATCCAATTGCTCCAAAACCAATACTTCATCCTCCAAATTATCCTACTTTGGATTTTTGTCCCACGTCTTAAATGTTTTATCCATCTTTGACTCCTCATAGTAATGGGGCAACAGTCACAAGTTATAATGCACATAAATCAAGCTCTTTTATTGGTTTACATTCGAGCTGTTTGTTCGAACACCGTGGATGAAATTGTAGGTGCTTCAACACCTCTTTGCAAAAGAAGTGTTCACCACCTGTGTTGCCAATTGTTGTAGCTACGGGGAAGCACTGTCATGCATGTTCCACCACTTCAGAGAAGACATATTCCCTCGATCTCTAATTGCATGGTTGGTCCCAAAGGCACCATTGCCATTGATGTAGTGGCTCAATTGTCTCTGTATGGTATCACACTCCTCATCAGGGACCAATTTGTCTAATGCTTGCATATAATCATCCTGAACCTTTCGATCTTGGTGTGGTTTTCTCTTCGCCCTACCACCAGGTGTTGTTGTTGCAATCCATGATACATGATAGTATTTTGGTATAAGCACATATGCTAAGGCATGTAGTGGAATATTTAGCTTTTCTCACTGTTTTTCCACCTCCATACGAATATGATTATACAAGTTCACATCTCTAGGTTGAACAATGTCCTTAATATGCCCTAGCATGGTGTCCATTTTCTCATACACCTTCCCAGTGACTTATTGATCTAAATTTGCAAATCGAATCATGTTATCAATTGTCTTGGAGAATTGCAAAACATACCTAATTCGTGACCAAAGATAACTGCCAAGAATAGTCTCCTTCACTGCATTAGCACCATCTCTATCAGTGATCAAGTCATTCTAGTCATCACTCATCACCATAGCACCCAAAGCTTGTCTTACCCTCAATAAGTTCCTAAAGAGGAAATAGCTACCAAATCTAGTCTTTGCAATCTTAAGTAGCTACAACCTAGATTGAGTGCCATAAAAGTAATGGAGCCTTGTATGCTCGACGAAAAATTTGATGAGTTTCTTCCCTCTCTTGTACAAGTCACTAATCCATCCATAGTCTTTGTGCTTGACAATATCATGCATCAAAAGGTTTGATGTGTGCACCAAACACCTCAACCAAAAGATGTGAGGAAGTACCCACTCAATGATTTTTCCGACTCCCTTACAATTTGCCACATTATCAGTGATTACTTGAATCACATTAGAAGGACTAACATCATTAATGGTTTTCAGTAGGAGCTCTGAAATGTTTTGAGAAGATGAAGTGATTGATGAGGAGTCACGTGTTGCAAGGAATACTACACCACTAATTGAAACACCAAGAACATTTATCAAATGTTGGTTTCTAACATTTATCCAACTATCAGATACAATGGATACCCTAGTATCCACCCACTCATTTGTAAATCGTGTCAGAGCTCTTTGGATTTTTGCTTTTTCATTGTCTAGTAACATAGTTCTAGCTTTTTCGTACCTGGGGTCCTTGTATTCTTTGGGGGATTTGTTGATGGCCTAAACCATATCATGACAATAGGGGGCGAGAAGAACATTGAATAGTACATTACAACCTTAGAGAATCTGCGCCACTTTTGCATCCACCTCATTCCTACCACCAATATCAAGGAAATCTACTATTGTTCTTTTAGATCCACCCATTGCATGCCCTAAGATTTTACTAGCACGAGGGGATGCAAATGTGTTTCCACCAAATCTAGATGATGCGTCAGATTGAACCTTTTGTTTTTTACCATACACTTTTTGTGCAACTTTTTCTATCTTGATATATTTTTGTCTCTCTCCCTTTGATACCTTAGGGCAAATTGATATCCCAATGGCCTTCTTATTCTCATCACTCTCCAATACCCCACAAAGATGCCTCCTCACACGAGTATATGAACTAGTATAAGGTTTTTCTTGATGACAAAGATGCTTACATAAAAATTTAGTGGTTCCACCCCCTTTCCACCCCTCAAGTTTTGTCATAAACCTCCACAAGGGTGTGAATGAAGTTTTCCCACCTTCATTTCCTGCTTCGTTCCTACTTTCATCCCCTTACAAACTTTCCTCATCTTCATATAATTGTTCACTATGAGAATGACCATTGTCCTCGGGAGACCTTGACAACCTCATCATCAAGCCTCTCTCTCACTCTCTCTCTCTCTCTTATCATGGTTATATATTTTCTGAGACTACTTGAATTTAGATTTCTTTCTTTATGTTATTTTTGGCATTTTCAACATTATATAGGAGTTGTGATTGCACTCCCACGTTGTACTCATACTTGTAGTTCTCAGTCCCATTGACCTACTTTTGTGGTCATTTGTTGGACATTAATATAATTATCTTATCTTATGGAGTACTTCTGCTCTTGAAGGATATGGTGCAGGGATTGTGAGAATTCAAGATCGAGAAGATTGGATTGTGCAAGGGTTGTGCACTCAACAAACATGCCAACACTGCTTTCCCAAGCATTGAACACAAATTAAGAGAGATCCTTGCACTGATTCATATGGACTAATGTCTTCAACTTCTTTGATAGGTAGCTTGTACTATGTCTCTTTTAATTTTGAAAAATACATCTTATAACATAAAAATATTTAGGAACAACAAATCAAAGAGTGGAAAAAGGTATACATTGGAGCAGTGTTACCAGAATCGGACCGGAACCGGCAAAACCGGCCGGTCCGACCGGTTTCAGACCAAAACTGGTTCAAACCGGACCACAAAACCGTTTTTGACCGGTTCCGTACGGAACCGGTTTTTTTCCTTGAACCGGCCGGTTCCGTACGAAACCGGTTTTTTCTGCTAAGGAGGCCCGC
>ML777279.1:465971-479218 GCA_009831015.1 Picea engelmannii | reverse complement strand
AAGGCTTGATCATCGTACTTCTTTTGAGGTTTCTCTTTTGCATTGATCCTTGATTCTTCTTGAGCACAACAAGTCCAAAGTTCTTCAAATGTTGGGTACTCCTTCCTTGTGTTCATGCTTGCGGCAAATGCATCCCATGTCTTCGGAAGATCATTGAGTACTATGTTCACTAATTCCTTTTCTAAAGTGATCTCTTCAATAGCTTGTAGTTGATCTCTTAACTGGGAGATCCTTACAAAGTATGATGTTATGCTATCGTCATCATTCATCTTCATGTCACGGAGCTCATTCTTCAGACTCATAACTTGTCTAATGTTTTTGACCGAGAAGAGATTTGTTAGGGCATCGTACATATTCTTCGATGAGTCAAGATGGGAGATGTAGGGTATCAAGTGGTATTTTATGGAATCCACTATGATACTCATGGCATTGATGTCAACATCTTTGAACTTCTCCATAGCTGCAACGTTCTGCGGTTCCTTCTCTTCTCCTTCTTTAAACTCTGGCTTCACGATTTTTCCTTTCACAATATCCAACACTTTATTCTTAGCAAGGATGAGGTCAATCCTTGTCTTCCATGCTCTGAAGTTGGAGGCTCCATCTAACTTGTTCTYAGACTTCATAGAGTTCGTCATGGCTTGCTTGACTTGGTCAAACCCTAGATTTTGACCAGAAATCCAAACTTCACGTTTTAGCCTTCTGAGAGTACTAGGAGGTGCGCTGGGCTAGGGCGCACTGATCTATCCGGAGATTAGGTCAATCTTGTCACTTAAGGTGTCTCGACAAGAGGTTTAGGGTTTTTGCAACTGCTTCTGCTAGTAACCCTAGCTGCAGTGCTTTTGGAAACTGCTCCTGCTAGTAACCCTAGCGGCAGTATCTCAACGAGCTCAATATCTAGCGGCTATGTTTCCTTCCAGCGTTTTAGGCTGACTGAAGGGGTGTGGGCCCATAACCTGTTAGAATATAGAAGATGGTGTGCTCGTTTTACCATTGACGATACCTTCGTCACCCAATCATAGGCCGAAGCCTCCCTTCGAGCACCTTAACCTTGACTGAGAATTTCTCCGGAAGCAAACCCTAGGCTAGATAGCCAAACAAAGGGTAGCGCACCTCTCTCCAAAGATAGCGCATCACAAAAAGCTAATCAGATAGTCCAAACCCTCGCCAATAGATAGTCCAAGCCAATACTGAAAACTTGCTGCTGCTGCAGCTGCACCAACAACTCTCCTCCAAACCTACGCACAAGACTGCAACTGCAGTGTGCACCAAACAACATAACTACAATTCTGAGAGCTACAAATGAGAACTGGCGCCCTGTATTTATACTGGTTCTGCCAGATTTGCTGGGGCCGACTTCTCCTTCTGGATAGTGTCTGTTTAGTATATTATTATTATTTCTGGCCGACTTCTTCCCTTGGAGGCTAATAGCCTAATATAAATTATCTTCTTGAGCCAACAAGGCTTCTAGGGTTATTAGCCAACTCATTAGGGTTTCTCTTGCTTTCCGGAGTCTTCTATTCTCGTCAGGTTCACACGTGGAGGTAAATACCTCTCGCAGCTACCATAATATTAACACAATGTCCACTATAGGGACAAGATTGGAAGGGTGAGTGACACTTTCCTCGGTAAGAGGGAGTGTTGAGATTTGGGTACCTTGGAAAGTGGCCCCCTTGTGTTTGTGAGTCTCTAAATACAAAGGGGGAGACTATTACCCTTATACCTTTACTTTATGTTCTAATTTCACATTGACTTAGGAGAATTAAGTCATAAAGTGAAATTTGTCACTTAAGTCATAAAGTGAATTAATTCACAAAGTGGGCGAATTAATAGACATAAAGCAAACTATGGAAACTTGAGTAAAGTGGGTTTCTAAGTGAGATTTATGAGAAGTAATCTCACCCATTGATTAGACTTGGCTAGATCTATTCTAGTCCATTGATCTTCTAGGTTTGGCCTAAGGAAGGCTAAAGGAGGCAAAAGGGTAAGGATGAGACCCATTCTCACTTGAGAGAGTTGAGTGAAGAGAGGAAGTGAGGGTTTGGAGAAGGAAAAGGAGGCGCACTTGTGGAGGAGGGTGCAAGCTACCTTGAGGAGGCTTTCATGGAGGTTGGATGCTTGAGCTAGATGGAGGGAGCACCTTGTGTGTAGGGGCACAAGTCTAGAGGAGGCACATCTTTGTGAGGGAGCACAAGCTAAGGAAGGGCGCATCCAAAGGTAGGAGGCACATATGCTTGTGAGAGGGCGCATGCTTGTGTGTTGGTGCTTTTGTTAGAGGAGGGGCGCACTTGGTAGTAGTGCGCACCAAGCCAAGGAGAGGAGGCACACTTGGGAAGAGGGCGCAAGGTCCAAGGCAAAGGAAAAGGAAAGAGACAAGGAAAAGGGAAAAAGGCTTAGCAAAGGAAGGAGGGTGCACCAAGGCAAAGGGTGCCTTAGTTCAAGAGCTAGCAGGCACATCTACAAGGAACTCCAGAGCATCTTGAGTTGGGTTGCTATTGTACCAGGTTCATTTGTATTTATTTTCTCATTGTAACTTGTACAGTTTCTTTGAGATCTCCAATATATATCTATCTCTCTTACTGGTTTTCCCCATGGGGGTTTTTCCAGGGTCATGTTGACCAAAAACTACATGTGTTCATTTGTCATGTTTGGTTAGTATTTTCAATGGTAGGTTGTTAAAGATCCTAGAGGTGTGTTTGATTTTTAATGCATGTTATTCAAGGTTAACTTGGACAGAAAAACCATCCATAATTTATCCTTATAACAAGAGGCATTAAAGAGCATCAAACCAAAAATTTGTGGGCAGATTTTGAGAGGGAAAAGTTCATATTTAGTGGGCTGTTTTGAACAGTACGTAAAACAGTTTGAAAGTACCCAAACATAGTACCCAACAAGAGGTCAAATGACAGGCCTGTTGGGCAGCCCATAGAACCTCATAAAATCTTCAGGAGTGCATTGTCTTTTGATACCATGTTTAGCACAAAAGTTAATGAATTCAAAAGAATAGAAATCTCCTCCATTATCAGATCTAAGAGTAGTAATATAACATCCTAACTCTTTTTTTACTAATGCCTTGAACTTTTAAAATTCGTTAAACACATCAGATTTCAATTTCAGAAAATACACCCGAATTTTCCTACTATAGTAATCAACAAAAATAAGGAAATACCTAACACATGTGATGGATGTCGTGTTCATTGGCCCACAAGCATTTGCATGAACCAATTGAAGGACTCTCTTTGCTCTCCAAGCTTGTCCTTCATCAAATGGAGCTCTATGCTGCTTCCTTACATGGGAAGCTCTGCAAACACCTTGTATCTATTGTTGGATGTTAGGAAGTCCATTTATTGAATTCTCTTTGAGCCAACTGAGAGAGATAGGTCAAGTTTAGGTGCCCATGCCAGTGATGCCAATGTGTACTAATGCCTGATGCACTCTTGACTAGCAATGCATGCTCTTTCGCCTATCCAATGTGTTATAGACTATAGTGCAAGTGGTAGGTTGGGCAAAGCCCGACCCAACCATGGAGTGCTACAACTTGGGAATCCTACACCCAATGTCACCCTGATGTAGGTCCTGCACTTCAAGGGTGACTAGGTCACTCTAGGGAGGCGATCTTGGTGACCCTAGGGGGATTGAGATGGAGATAAAGATGGATGGAAATGAAGCCCCTATAGGTCAAGTCTAAGTGGAGTGAAAGGTGCAAAGAGATGCCTTCCAAGTCAAGAAATTGTTGCCCCATAGGTATAACACTTCTCCGGATGATTGTACTTGCTGGAGACACAAGAAAAGACACTTTGCAATAGTATATGTTAGTTGGATCAGCAAGTTAAGCTGTTGTCCCTAATTTTCAGCAATAGATAAAAGTATATACCAGCAAGAAAAAAGGTATTATAGGCTGCTCAATAAATGCTAAAGATCAAGTAGAAGATGCAAGAGAAAAACTAGTAAATGACTAGCTAAACTCAAGATGAAAAACCAATACTCTTAGCATAAAAGATAAGGCTGTTGTAAACACTTGTCTGCAGCAAATTATATCAGCCTTATGGCTGTAACATTCAATGTATTTCAACAAGAAAATCAGCCACTGAAATCTCCTCAAACTTTGCCAAAAAGTGCGCTAGGACAAGGAGAGTAAGTGTGCAAAATTTGAGTAAAAACCAATGGTTGATAAGAGAGTTTTAAAGGCAAGTAAGTTAGAGTTTCTGCAGCCCTAATGGCTGAAGATGCAATTTTGTAACAACAACAATAAGTAGCCCCTAGATGGGGACTCCGTAGTGGCTGTGAGGTGCTCAAAGCACAAGGAAAACAATCCACTTTGCAAGAAGTAAAAATGACCGAAAATCACGTTTCCCAATGCAATACTTTATTTCTCCAATGCACCAAATCAATGATTAGTGCCTTTACTATTGGGTTAATGGAGTCACAAGGAGCTTAGAGAAGCTATCTCCTTGGGGGTGTAATCCCTTTTACTCCCCAAGGCAAGTTTCTCTAATCTAGGGTTTAAGCTAAGAGGGTGTATGCCATTATACTTCTCTTAGCAAACCCTTAATCAATGAGATGAAACAAACAAAATGATGAAGGCTATGGTGGGGGTGTATGCCCTTATACTTCCCACCTAGATCCTAGCAAAACAATACTTGACTTGAATAAAATGATAACAAGAGAGTAAAAAACCATACCAAGATCAAGAGAAATGTTAAGACAATTCACCACAAGAGCTAGAAAGCATCATCCAAAGCTAGCGCTAGGCCTTCCTCCATCAACCATTCACAACATAGCCATAAAACAAGTGCACAAGAGCTAAAAGAGCCAAGGGGGCCGAAAATTTCAGACCAAGCCTCTCACAAGAGGGAGAGTTATGTTAAAAATGAGATCTTATGTTCTCTATTTATACAAAATTTAGCTAACATAGCTTGTCCACAAATTAAGGACTAAAATACAAGATTAGGGGTCAACAATCCTAATCTTGCCCCCTTAACAAAATAATATTAAACAATTCACTTAAAACTTCATATTTTGCACAAATTAAACCCTAATTTAGGGGGACGTCACCCCTTTAGGGAACGTTTTTCCACTTTGAGGAAGTCGTTGGTGTTGGAGAAGTGTGGATGGGCCTCCAAAGGCCATGTGTCAAGGATTTAGGGACTCATACACGGTGAAGACCGCTCTCCTCCTCAAAGGTCCATGTGTAAATGAGTGGCACCTCACCACCATGCCCTAGCCCCCCAATATCTTGACATCAAGCTAAAAAATGGAACGTTTTTCCCCTCCTGGGCAAGTCGTTTGGCAAGTAGGGGGTGGGCTAGGTTGTCCAAGTCATCATCAAGGCCATCCAAGTCTAATCTCTCTCATCTGGCATGCGAACCCCTGATATCCAACCCGTGGGCTTGTAGCCCCATGGAAGCCCAAGCTAGGCTTGTTCTCCCAAAACTGTCCACCAGCTAGGTCCTGCAAAGACAAATGAACACACCCTCCAAGGATCTCAAGTCATAACATCATGATAAGTGAATCCAATCAATAAATAAGCCATCTAAGCATGTGCATCAAAGATCACCATATCAAACAATTAACAACTCAAAGACACTATGCGACTTGTCAAGCTCAATTATGGGAGGGTTGACGAGGTGTCCCATTGGGTAGATCTTTCCCTAGGTCAAGGAGAGCTTCCAAGAGGTCCCTCTCTAAGCCATGTAAAGTGTATGAGGTGGATGGGGTCAAGACTTAATGGGCATAGGGCTCATGACATACTAGGGGTCGTAGTGTCTCATTCATGGGTGCCTTTGTAGAGGGTGCGTGGTACCTTTGCCCTCAATGCACTTTTTCCAAGCCCATCATTTGCCTTTTATCTTTCTTTCTTTATATTTTCTTTCATAATAGCATAAGGAGAGATTGAATGTCACTGCCCTGGCATGGTGACCAGGTGGTGGCAATGTCACCCACAAATACCTAATGGAAATGAGAAGGCTGGCTCGTGATGAGACACCCTTTCTCTCAGCCATGCAACTGAGAGTCATTGCCCTTGTTTGGTGACCAGATGATGACAATGTCATACCACTAGATATCCATGGACGTGATAGGTCGGCTCGTGATGAGACCTTCTATCCTTCAACTAGCCTTTTAAGCAATCTGTATTATATTGTGGGTCCCTTTTATTCAAAGCTAAGCGTTTCATTGTTTTCTTGGGTGATCCCTGGGCGAAGCATCTAGAAGGTTTATATAAGGCTTTTATCCTTTACCCAACACCAACCCCTCTGGACCTTTAGCCCCTTCTTCCCATAGAATGAGGGACAACCCCTTCTTGGGTCAATATACCCTAAAATCCCACGAGATAAGGAAATGGAGGGGAATAATAATGGAAAATGGTAAGTATGGTCGGGAACGGTACGATGGCTCATTAAGGGATTTCCCAGTAGCAAACCCATTCCCAAAGAAAACCACTTACTAGGGCACAATGTCAACCACCAAGGTGAAGCAGGGAAAAAGGCATAATGTCCAAGCACATATCATGAAATCTAGAGCAATCTAAGATAAAACATAATCAAATGGCTTAGATATTGAAATGATGCTCACCATAATACTGACTTGTACCTCATGGAGCAAGGCCCACTGCCTTCCGGAAGCCAACTGGTGTGGTGGATGCCATCTGTAAACCTGTGACCATCTGTGGTGGTAAGTGGGTTTTCCATCTGTGCAAAGGGGACTGTTGGTCATGTAGTCTCTCGACACTCCATATTTGCAACTTGAGGGCCTTGAGACATCATCTCCTTAGTTATCCACAAAATGGGGATAACACAATGTCGACAAGTGTGAGCAGTCCATGATCTTCCACACCAAGAGAAATAGTTTTCTTAGTTTCCTTGTCAATTATGTCACATTTGTGATTGCTAAAGTTGAAATTTGGATGAGGGTAGTGCCACATAATTTGACTAACTGAGAGTAGATTGATCTCAATTCTTGGCACATAGTACATATTGAGAGAAATCAACATTTTCCCTCCAAATGAAATCTTCACATTCCCTTTTCCTATTACTGTGAACTCATCCCCACCACCGAAGATCACTGAACCCTTAGAGGAACAAGCAATGTACTACATGAACCAATCCTGCCTATTGGTGAAGTGTCATGATGCATCTCTATCTCTGTACCAAGTAGATGACTTAGGCTCATTTGCTTGTCTCTTTGCCATGAATGCATAGTGTTACCCCCTCTCACCTAGGGGTAACTAGAGGAGATCATGTCTCATGGCCCGTAGTGAAGACAATGATCCCAACGATAGTGATGATCATCATCGTCCACAGAGAGAAGCCCAACAACCCCCCTCAGATATCTCTTTTCATCAGCATAGCTCGTCACACTCAATCAACAAGGCTCATTGGGAGATGGTGTTCTGGCACATTATGAGGTACATTAGTCCTTATTTCATCTAAAGTGTCATATTTAATACATTGGGCATTTGAGTAATGATCATAGGTCGAAGTTGGATAATGAATCATAAGCTCAAAAGTTATGTTTTTTGCCTTGTTTCACCTTGGTGGCCATCCTAGGCATCCTAGTCTCGTGTTGTCACTCCTGGGGAAAAGGGGTACTACTAGTGGTTCCTTGAAAGGGGTAGCGTACCATTCCCGATCAGACTTACCACTTTTCCATCCTTGATCTTTCCATTTACCCACCTTTTGGGTAATGGTGGTTACATGTACTCCAAAAAGGCATGTACCTCATTCTCTTATGAGAAGAAGGGGCTAAAGGCCTAGAGGTAGATTGCTGCTGGCCAATAATAAAGAAAGAAAGTTAAGACGGGAATAATGAGGATTATTTTGATGTTTTAGCATGATTATCTATTGTACTAGTGCTGATGTAACATTGTTCACTGCTGCAAATTTACTACAACAGCCCCTTTTGCTTGATAGCTAGTGTTCTAAAGGTGATTGTTTATGTGTTTGGACTTGGTAATTGTCATTGTATGCATTGGTAAACCTATTCCACACATGTCAACCAATTATCTTGACCAAACTCCTCCTAACCTTTCACACTTTCCTAGACCTAGCCTATCCTCTTGAGGTGACCAAGATAGGGAGCCATAGGCTTGGCTAATCTTGCTCTAGGATCCCTTGAGGTCATCAGAGAATCCTCCCTTGTGTTGGACCCATCCTTCACTAAAGCAAGGGAAGTACTTGCCTAGGTGATAGTGGCATCTACTTCCAATTATTACACAAGTTTAGCATCTTGTGAAGGCTTTGCACAAGTGCCAAATTCTGTGATAACACATAGAAAGCTGTTTTCTGATCAGCCAACCTCTTTTTGCAGTGCTTCTTCATATGGCCCACCTTGCCACAGTAATGACATGTGATGGTCTTCAGACTCATGGTTGCATCCTCACTGTCGCCTTGCCCTTTCTTCTTTGCCCACTTGCCTTTGCCCTTGACATTGGTTGCAGAGGCTTGTTCTGTACCCTATACCTCACTGTTGCTATTGAACTGTTTCTTCCATCTCTCCTATGTAAAAGCTAATTGCACAACTCTTCAAACTTTAGGTCAACATTTGTAGTGGTAATGTTCAGGGACTTAATAAATTGCTCATAAGCATGTGGTAAGATTTTTAGCACAATTACCACCATGTCCTCATCTTCCATTTTTCGTCCAATGGCCAACAAGTGTTCTTTGATATCCTTGATCTTGAGTAAATGCTCCTACAATGATGCATTCTCATCCATCGTGATCGAAAACAACATATTCTTCAGGAAGAAGGCTCTGCCCTTGTCTGAAGTCTCATGCAACTCTCTCGAATGCTTCTTAATTCCTACTAAAGTCTTCCCTGTTTGGACCTCAGGGAGCATCTTTGTTTGCAACTGCTTTTTTCATGATCTTTTTTCTTCTCTTCTTAAATCTATTTAAGATTTTTTTCCTTTGCATAAATGCAAGATGCCCATGGTTGGATCTATGATCAGGGAAATATACTTAGGTGTCTTTCTTTTGCTTTTGTCGACCATTATTCTGGTTCTTGTTCTGTTGCTTTAGGGTTTGCTGGTTGGTTCCATTCGATCAATATCTCTCTTATGAATCTCAACATGGTATCAGAGTGGGTGTGAACCTCACTTACTCTATTCAGTGGCTGATCCAAAGACTTTTGTCTAGATTCTATAAGCATTTCCCTAAGGGTTGTGGATCTAGGTTTTTTAGATTTTTTCTTTGTTTAGGGATTCCTAGAATTTTTCTCCATAAAAGGCTCACTTCAATAGCAGATTTGGAGACTTTAGGCTGGTGGCATCACTTCTGTTTTGTGACTACAGAATCAGGGTTTTTGAGCATCTTTTCTACCCATTTTTCAGTGGCTGATCTGAGTTTTTTGGCTGGTCGCATCACTTCTGTTTTGTGACTGTGGAACCAGGGCTTCAGATCATTTTTTTGCAGCTGATCTGAAGTTGTTTTGCTGCAGATCTGTCATCCACGAGTTGCTGGTACCTTCTCAGGGTTTAAGACCTTTTTTTTCAGCCAGCAAATGCTTTCTGCTGCAGATCTGTTTTCCAGGAGTCGTTGGAGCTTGGTACCTTCCCATGTTATAAAACCCTCCCTTTTCAGCCAACGTACTGTCCTCTGCTGCAGATTCGTTCCTGGAAGTTGCTGGTACTGTTCCAGGGTTTCAAACCGTCTTTTTTGGTGAGCACGCTTTCTTCTTGTGCTGCAGATTTTTGTTTTGGATAAGGCAGGTATTTTGCTTTCACTTGGGTCTATAAAGGAGAATTTTCGAAGACTTTACGGTGGCTTCTTCTTTATTGTTGAACCTATGGACTTATAGTGGATATTTGCCTGGTTAAATGGTGCTGATTATGATATTTCGCCAGGACACATAATTGCCCTTCTTTGGAGCAAGGGTTTGTGGATATACCCTGCGAAAAGTTTTCCTCCTAATGTTCAAGGTATGACTTCATCAGTTTCGTATTTTAGCATGTTTGGATCAAGTATGTGAGTGCATCTTTTGGAATATTGTGTATATGATCCTTCTACTCATGAGATGATTGAAAGCACAAGTGTTATTTTCGATGAAGTCCTTATTGACCTTGCCAAATTTGGAGATGATCTTTATGTTCTAGAAGTTGGTGGTTTTACAGTGGGTACTTTTGTTTATTGTGATGCAAAGCATGATTCACAATTATTGGTCCATAGTGACATTTGCGCAAGGGGGAGCTATGTGCTTCCTCACCTTCTTTGATGGAGTTTCTACTCATAGGTCCGATTGATTTGTCCCACTATTTTTTATAGATGATTCTTCCATGAATGAGTCTCAACCTATTAAAGTGGATCTCTTCTTTCCACATTATTATGCTGGTCCTTTTTGCATGTACCATTCGACAACTCCATTTTCAAGGACAATTTGAGCCACTCTTTGTACCTTTTTCCAATCAACATGTTTCAATGGATCTTTCCTCTATACCTCTCATAGAAGTCACCTTCACCAACATGTGGACTGTGTTGTTGTGAGAGATATGACGTTTAGGGGGGATTATATGTTACATTTTCGCTATATGGCCCATGCTTAACGTTAAGGGGGGAAGATGTGGTATAATTCCTTCTCTCCAAGGTCTCTTATTTAGATTGAGGGGGGATGTGAATAAGGCCAACCCTATTTTGCGCTGGGTATCCAAAAACACACTCACTATTGTATCTTGGCCATGACCAACCTATATTGAGTTGGGTATTCATATAAACCCACTCCCATTTGTATTTGAGCTCGGTATTTATAAACAATCTCTCTTTTTTTTTTTTTCCGGCTAGACTGACCCTATATTAAGTTGGGTATCCATAAACTCACTCTTAGTTGTATTCGAGTTGGGAATATATAAACCCACTCTCAGTATTCAAGCTCCCTTAGTTGTATTTGAGTTGGATATCCATAAAATGGCTCTCAATATTTGAGTTGGGTATCCATAAACCCACTCTTAGTAGTATTTGAGTTGGGTGTCCACATACCCCACTCTCAGTTGTATTCAAGTTGGGTATCCATACATCCACTCATAGATGTATTCAAGATGGTTATCCATAGACCCACTCTTTGTAGTATTCGAGTTGGGTATCCATACACCCATTGTTAGATGTATTCAAGGTGGGTATCCATAAACTCACTCTCAGTTGTTTTCGAGCTGGTATCCATAAACTC
The DNA here is from genome assembly GCA_009831015.1 of Picea engelmannii. Lineage (NCBI taxonomy): Eukaryota > Viridiplantae > Streptophyta > Pinopsida > Pinales > Pinaceae > Picea > Picea engelmannii. Next base: position 468,067 of record ML777279.1, on the reverse strand, counting down.
ACTCTCAGTTGTTTTCGAGCTGGTATCCATAGTCATACACCCACTCTCCATGGTATTTTCACTGGTGATATTCGAGTTGGGTATCCATAGTCATACACCCACTCTCCATGGTATTTTCACTGGTGATATTCGAGTTGGGTATCCATAAACTCACTCTCATTCTTAGATGTATTCGATTTGATTGTTCATAAACCCACTCTTAGTTATATTCAAGTCAAGTACTCATATACTGAATCTCATTTATATTGGGTATCCATAAACCCACACTTGTATTTCAGCACGATCGACCTTGTATTTGAGTTGGGTATCTATAAATCCATGTTGATATTATGGTAGCTTCGGGAGGTATCAACCTCCATTGTGACCTTTGACAAGATTAGAATATTCCGGAAGAAAGAAAAGAAGTGAAAGTAACCCTAGAAGAGATGTCGGCTGAGAGAGATAATTAATATGAATTAATTAGTACCCAGAATGAGAAGTCGGCCCAAGCAGTCTGCCAGGATTAGTATAAATACAGGGCGCTAGTCTTCATTTGACACACACTTCTCAGAATTGTAGAAAGGCACTTGTGCACACTGTAGTCTGGCAGTCTTGTGCGCAAGTTCTGGAGAAGGTGCTGCCGCCAGTTCTGAAGCCTATTGCTTCTATCTTTTTGGGTTGGATTCTCTGATCAACTTTGGTTACTTCTTGCTTGGTGCATTAGCTTTGCTTGGCTATTGGATTGCTACCAGGATTCTTCTCTTTGTCAAGGTCAAGGTGCTCGGAAGGTGTCTTCGGCCTATGGTTGGGTGACATTAGTGATATTGTCTATGGTAAAACGAGAACATTCTAACAGGTTATGGGCCCACACCTCCTTCATTCAGTCTAACCGCTGGAAGGAAGCATAGCCATTAGGATACTAAGCTTGCTGAAGAACTGTCGCTAGGGTTACTAGCAGGAGCAACTTCCAAGACACTGTCGCTAGGGTTACCAGCAGGAGCAGTTGCAGAAACACTAAAACCCCGATCCAACACCTTGTGATGGAACATCTCGTTCAAGACGAAGGTATTCAAGTGTGCCTTAGTCCAATGCATCTCTTGGCACTCAGAAGGCAGAAACGTCAAAGTTGAAGTTTTGGATCAAGGCATGACCAGTTACCAGTCAACTGAAGTCTTGAGTGAAAAGACTAGTCATCTACACTACTCAACACTCACAGGAACGATTGAAGATGACATGTGGATAATTGATAGTGGAGCTTCTAGGCATATGACGGGAGATCAAGCCAGACTCTCAAATCTAAATGAGAAGAAGACATCATACAAGGTAGAGCTTGGAGACAAAATCACTTACCCAGTGGAAGGATTTGGACAAGCCTTCGTCAAGTTGAAAACAGGTAACAATGTTCATTTGAGCAATGTCTTATATGTACCTGGTTTAGAAAAGAATCTTGTATCCATATCTTGCCTAGAAGACAAAGGAAACAAAATAGCTTTCGTAGATGGAAAAGTGTTATCTTGGCATAAAGACCCCAGCATAGAGAATGCTAGGGTTATTGGAACCTGTGAAGGAAATCTATATAGACTACTAGAACAAAATGAAGAAGCTCTTGTACATGATGAAGTCAATCCCAATGAACTTTGGCACAAAAGGTACGCTCATATTAACTATCAAGCATTACCTTTTCTCAAAAAGATGGTTGAGGGAATACCAGAATTGCAGTCTACACATGAAGGAATTTGCAAAGGATGTGCTCTTGGAAAGAATATCAAGAAATCATTCCCAAGTAGCAATAATAGATCTAAGGAGATTCTAGATCTAATACACTCAGATGTTTGCGGTCCGATGCTAGTCAAATCTCTATGAGGTTCTCTTTACTACGTAATCTTCATAGATGATTATTCAAGAAAGACTTCGTTATATGTTCTGAAGACAAAGGACGAAGTATTCAACAAGTTTCAAGAATTCAAAGAAGAAATAGAGAACCTCACGAACAAGAAAATCAAGACCTTAAGAACAGATAATGGAGGAGAATACACATCAAAGGAATTCGTTGCATTCTGTAAATCAACAGGGATTAGGAGGGAGCTGACTGTTCCTCATAATCCTCAACAAAATGG
>ML777279.1:415089-437232 GCA_009831015.1 Picea engelmannii | reverse complement strand
GTATAAATAAGAGGCTAGCGCCTCACTTCTAACACACACTTCACTTGCTCATGTTCTTATGAGGCAAGTTGATATTTCAAGTTGGTGAAAGAAGAAGAAGGGTGGTGCATCTCTTGGAGGAGGATTTTCTGTATTGGTTGAGTAATCTCTTGAACTCTTGATAAGCTACTTATGATAAGGAAGTTTTTGCTGGGTTTTCTTCCCCTAGAGGGTTTCCCAGGATAAATGTTGTGTCTATTGTGGATGTGTATTTCTCAGTGATCTTGTTCATATTATGCTCTTATCTTATGAAATGCAAAGAACTATAATATCAGCATAAAACATTAACAGTGGAGAGGAAACCATCAACATTACAGGTTAAAAGACTACCTGCATGTCATTTTCTCTTTATAGGGATATCCTATGAGTTGGTTCATAGGATATCCCTATAAAGAGAAAATGACATGTAGGTAGTCTTTTAACCTGTAATGTTGATGGTTTAAAGCACTTCATGAGTGGGAGGAAGGAGAAGTTGAAACTTCAAATATTGGGGTTTCGGGGACAAGGTGCATAAAATTTAAACAATCCCTTTTGCACCTTGTACCCAAAACCCTTAGTATTTGAAGTTACAACCTCTCCTTCCCGTTCACTAACTGCTTTACCACTATATATATATGCTCCTTTTATGGCTTCATAAGCCAACTTTTATTTTATATATTAAACAAGAGTCCATGTTAGGAGGAGAAAGTTATTTTAGATGGAAATATATATATATATATATATATGACAATTCATTAAACATTTAAATTTTAAATGTTTAATAAATAAATTTATATATATATGCGTGTGTTTAATAATAAATTCTCCTTTTATGGCCTTCTCCACATAAAAGTCGCGTCAGTAAAAGACCATTTAGACAAAAGTCAGAAAATTGTTCAATTACTCAAAGAAAACTTAACAATTGCAAGGAATCGAATGAAGCAACAAGCTGATTCTCAAAGAAAACTTAACAATTGCAAGGAATCAAATGAAACAACATGTTGATTCTCAAAGAAAACTTAACAATTGCAAGGAATTGAATGAAGCAACAAACTAATTCTAAAGAAAAATTAACAATTGCAAGGAATTGAATGAAGCAACAAACTGATCAAAACCGAACAGAAAGAGAGTTTGAAATAGGAGAATGGGTATTTGTGAGACTTCAACCTTACAAACAGTTATCCCTTAAACATGGGAAGAATAAATTGGCTCCAAAGTTTTATGGACCATATCAAATAAATAGAAAAATCGGTCACGTAGCTTACCAGTTGGATTTATCAGATAAAAGTCGCATCCACAATATTTTTCATGTATCATGTCTAAAGAGTCTTGGGGAAACAACAAAAGACGCAAACTATGCTTCATATATTGGATGATGAAGGAAGAATCATTTTAGATCCCGAAGCCATTATCACCACCCGGGAAAAGAGATTACGTTCTCGAGTTATCGAAGGGATTGTTTACATTTCAAGGGTATATTCCATTGTTCCATTGGAATGTTGATAATGCATAATGCCATATGTAACGAGCTTCTCAATGCAAAGTTCAATTAATTTTCTATGAATTTCTCTTCTTTTGAATGAATTGATTAATTTTGATTGTAAATGTCAGATAACCAATCTTTAAACACTGTTAAATCTAAATTCTATTGGCAAACTAAATTTATTAACCAAGACAATGTTGAAACTTTGTACAACTTGCAACTTTCTAGGGTTTAGATAATATAACGTGAATGTAATCTTCTAGGAGGAATTTGGCCAAAGCAAAGTATGTTTTCCCTATGTGTTTATTATTAAGTCAATTGAGTTTATTATCAAGTTAAATATTGTTTTCTTTGGATGATCTGATTATAAAGTCCTCAAATATAATACCATTTTGTGGTCATGAATTTTTTTAACTTAAAATTGATAGGGTATTAATTTATGCTAATGTCAATTAAAGGGCAGTGAAAATTATTGGAACATCAGGAATATTTTGTTTGATTGGCAAGGGTGAACACCAAATTTCAGCATTGTTTCTAGCAAGTAGAAGTCTGAAAGTTATCTGACAATAGTCATCTGGAATACACTTACAATTGTTAATGAAATCTTTTGCGACCTAAACATATCCATAAAAATAGGAAATAACACTACATTGTACTTAAAAAGTGAAATCAAGTTTCAGCATTGGTAGTGCTCTACAAGTTTGATTTGTTTTACTCAATATAACCAACCCACTATCGAGATCGTTTCAAAGTAATTATTTAACTCGTTCCTTGAATATAAGATTCAAATATTGAACTTCAAATCAAATTCAATTTAATTATGTGGGGCTTTAAAGGTCAAATTTATCTCACTTATATGCAGTAATCATGTATAAAGAGAGTTGAAGATTGTATTAATAATTTCATGTGGTGGAATGTATTTTAAGGAATAAATAGCAGCGTTTGATCAAATCTAGCATGCTTGCACCATAAAAGTGAGGTTTCTTTGTTTGAATAAGGCATCCCCCTTTACCCTAATGTTTGAGAAATTGTTAGAAATTGAGGGGTTGATTACATTTGTGATTTGATGGGATTCACTGACAATTATTGTGCAAGTCCACTTAGTTGCAAAGTAGATGTAGGCAATCAAATTGGTTCTTAAACTTGGGGATTCTAATTGCAAGATTGTGATTGACAGAAGAAGCGAAATAATCTACAAGCAATAGCACAACCACAATATTTGTTTGATATATCAAGCATTGAAAGTGGAAATTAAAAAGACTAGCAAGAAATAGAAATGGCATTGGAAATTTAACATTCCCATGATGGAAATGCAAATGGAAGTTAACCCAAAGCATTAACATATTTTGTAATGGACTATTTCTATTTGTACACATCCAATGAGTTGCAAAGTAGATGCAGGGGGTCAAACTAGTTAAAATTGGGGAATCTGATTGCAAAATTGTGATTGATAGAGAAAGGCAATCATATACAAGCATTAGCAGAACAACAAAATGTGTTTGATATATCAAGCACCGAAAGCGGAAATTGAAAGGACAAGCAAGAAACAAAAATGACATTGGACATTGAAACTTTCTATGTTGGAAACACATACGGAAGCTAACCCAAATCATTAATTTTTTTTTTTTTTTGTGATGAACCATTTCTTCAGCTGTGCAGTGTAACTGTCACAAAATATGGCCCCTTATTTATGTTGTTGATGATGGAAGTAATATGTGTCATTGATAAGTTTTATGATATTAAAAATATCGATAAACTCATGAAAGTGGATTAGTAAAGTACACCTATCAACCTAATTACGAAATCATTTACCAACTTCATTATTATTATCATATTGTTTACAATCAATATTATATTATAGGTGACAAGATACAATTTCCAATGATACCTCTGGGCCATTACATTATACAAAGTTAGAGCTTTGAGTATGCCTTGCAACTTTATTTCCAAAAAAATTCTATTATTTCCTTGGTGATTCTTAAAAAGATTTTTAAAACATGTTGATCTCTATGGACATAAAGTATTAGAGATAGTTTGGGGTCTTGGCTTTGCTTCTAACAATGAGGCAGAGGCCCTAGCAACTCTCCAAGGGATTATCATGCTTTTAGACCATAGAATACATAAAGCAACCATCATAGGGGATTCAACAATTCGAATTCACTTAAAAGAACCGCAAGTAGATAAAATAACATAGGGGGCAATCTCTTTGGCTTGGAGATTCCAATCTGTATCCTACTTCCAAGTCAAGAGAGATCTTAAGAGAGACCAATAAAATGGGAAACATTAGAGCTACCTTGCACAAACATGTGTTTGTTTTGAGTGATAGTAAGGGGACAAGACCATCCTCGCTCCCCCTTCCCCAATCATGGTTACACTCAAGTGCAAGGCTTTAAAGCCAAAGGAGGATATTGTCGTAGGCATCTAAGGTAGGGGGCCTCCCTTGCCCACTTGTCATGTCGATCACATGAAGAGGGAAAGGGGGATTAAATACCCCCATTTGTTTTCCTCCTCTCATCTTTTTATTTGGATGGAGGCAATGGATTGGAAAAGCTTAGTGGAAAACAAAGTCAAAGACTAACATGCTCTAGAGGTTGGGAATCATCTCCTAGGTCTCTAAGACTAGGGGAAGGGATCTCGTGCTACTTTGATCCTATTGCAAGGAAGACACTTGTATTTCTCAGCTTCATTGGATGCTCTTTTTGACTTGGTGGCGAGCATCTTGGCTCATATCAACCTCCCTTTTGTGCTCGACCTACCAGAAGACTCTAAGGACTCTACAATAACTGCTTTGCTCGACTGCTCAAATAACCCTTTTGGGGGTGAAGATGGAAGATTGGAAATCTAGATGGATTATGTTGTTGGCGCCTATCATGGGCCTTATTATTAGTTTCTCTATGTTTTGTCGAATAGTTTTACTGTTGAAACAATTTTTTAGGTTTACACTTGTAAACTTTTAAGCATAATAGATTTACTACACTAGTTAAGTGTTTTAATTGATGTTCTCCTTTTGGCTATGGAAACAAGACATGCTCCTTTTTTGGTTCTATACAAATGTTGAATGGGTTTGGCTACAACAATTTTGATAATATAAAAAACCGTTATTGTGAAAAAAAGTAGATGACCAATAAAAAAGAAGTCCATCGAGGTGTTGTCTTGATTGTTTGCAACAATGTATGACAAAGAATCATGTTTCACCATGGTGTGTTTCCTCATCCTCCTCCTCCAAGGGGTCGCTCTCCTTAGTTCCAACCCTTGAATTGTTATATTTTCCTTTACTTATAGAGCAATAGTGTTCTTTAACTTAGTTAACATTAGCAATTATACCATAGCAACAAAATAAATAGTAGACAAAGTACACAAGAGATTTATCCTGGGAAAACCCCAAATGGGGGAAAAACCCAACAACCTTTCTTAGATAGATTATGTTCAAAAAGCAAGTCCAATTAGATAAACCCTAGCACAAGTGCTAGCTCAACCAGAAATACCACCCTAGTTGCAGCAACAACACCATACAAAGGTAGTGCACCTCCTCAAGGAGTAGTGCACAAGAGAGAGATACCAAAAGATTGAACAAGAATAAATTGTGCAACTACAGCTACTGCGTCACCTCCTCCAAACTTACACCTTGCTTATGTGTAGCTGGGAGAGTGTGAGTGAGTAAACAAATAACCCAAGAAGTCCTCTATTTATAGTCTTCCTAGCCATTAGACTGGGTCGACTTCTTCTTTGGACATGTGTCTTTTCATTATTACTTTATTCTTATGGGATGACTTCTCTTCTAGGGTATTTTAATATTTGTCCAATGGATCTCTTGCTTCCAGAATCTTCTTTGCATCAAAGAAAGGTCATCTAGGAGGGAAAGATCCTTCGACAGCTAACAAAACATCAACACTCCCTCTTAGCTAGGATTGGTAGCTCTCTCAAAACAATCCACTAACTACTCTGCAATATGTTAGCAGGCACACAGTTGCTACAATGTCTTTGGTAGCTCGAATCGTCATGCACAGTCTCTACGATCAAGCGGTATCACACATAGCTACATCAAGCGATATGGTAATCTCTATGAAAATCATCTAGTAGCACACAAATACTATAATGCCATTCAATAGATCACAACTGCTGCCAAGTAGTGCACAACTATTGTCCAATGACACACAATCACTGCTAGTGGAACACATCCGTTGTAGTAGCACACAACTACTATCCGGAGTCACACACCCTTTGCCAGTGGAACACATCCACTGAAGTAGCACACAACTACTGTCCGAAGTCACACAACCTCCACCGAAGTAGCACACAAATACTGTCTGGAGTCACACAGCCTCCGCCAGTGGAACACATCCACCAAAGTAGCACACAACTACTGTCCGGAGTCACACAACCTCCGCCAGTGGAACACATCCACCGAAGTAGCCCACAACTACTGTCTGGAGTCACACAGCCTCCGCCAGTGGAACACATCCACCAAAATAGCACACAACTACTGTCTAGAGTCATATAACCTCCTCCAGTGGAACACATCCACCGAAGTAGCACATGGCTACTGCCCAGAGACACATAGTCTCCGCCATAGTCTTACAACTATGCATGTGATGTTTCTTCTCTCAGCAGGTCCGACAATGCAATACCCCCTTAATCACCTCACATGAATGATCCATGGAACCCTTGGCCAGAGGGGTTAGCTAGCATGAGAAGAAACAACACACCTCCATCTCAACGAGGGTGAACATTTGACAACACTCCAAGCTTGTCCCTGAAGTACTCATACTTCACTCTTGACAAGGGCTTGGTGAGAATGTCCGCTATCTACTCGTCCGTGGATATGTGTTGGAGCTCCACATCTCCTCTCTGCACCATGTCCCAGATGTAATGATATTTGATCTCCATATGCTTAGAACTGTCATGGAATATAGGGTTCTCCGTAAGCTTCACACAACTTTGATTGTCACAATGTATCAAAGTTGGCTCCAATTCTAGATCAAATATCCCGACTAGCAACTTCCAGAGCCACACTACTTCACAACTTGCCATGCTTGCTGCAATATACTTTGCTTTTGATGTACTGAGTGCCACTGATGTTTGTTTCCTTCTCAACCATGAGATCATGCATGATCCCAGACTGAAACAACATCCATAAGTACTCTTCTGCTCCACTGCACTCCCTGCCCAGTCAAAATTTGTATATCCCTGCAACTTCACATATGCACCTGAGACATATCTCAATCCATATCCAACCGTACCATGAAGGTACCTCAACATATGCTTTGTTTCCATCCAATGTACCTGTCTAGGTTCAATAATGTGTTGATTCAAGGTATTCGTTGCAAATCATATGCTTGGCCTGGTGTTAAACATGTATACCAAGGATCCAATCAATTGTTTGTACATCGTGTGACCCACCAATTCTGAAGATTTTTCACTCAAGAGCTTCAGATTTATTGTCATGGGTGTGGTCATGGACTTGCAGTCCATCATCCCAAATTTCTTCAAGAACTCAACATTATATTTTCCTTGGCTAAGGGAAATCTCATCTGATCTCTGCCACACTTCCAATCCCAAGAAGTAATGCATCAAACCTAGATCTTTCATCTCGAACTATGAAATGAGCTTCCTCTTGCACCCAACTATGAGCTTCTCATCTCCTGTCAGAAACATGTCATCCACATATAGAACCAAGATCAATGGGCAACCATCCTCAACCTTATAGTAAAGGTTAGGATCTGCCTCACTCTTGGTAAATCCCAAGCTCATCAAATATCCATCTATCCTGGCATACCATGCCCTGGGTGCTTGTTTTAGTCTGTACAAGACCTTCTTCAATCTGCACACATGGGACTCCTTCCCATGGATCATGAAGCCTTGTGGTTGTTCTATATACACTTCTTCCTCTATTACACCATTCAAGAAAGCAGTCTTGACATCCATTTGGTGTAATTTCCATCCTATTGCGGAAGCAATCGCAATGATTGATCTAATGGAAGGGTATTTTTCTACAGGAACAAAAGTTTCGTCAGTCTTCTCCCTCTTACTAGGAGAATCTTCTAGCCACAAATCTCGCATTACGCTTATGTCTACAACATGCTTGATCTTGTAGATGTAGATCAACTTGGAAGTCACCATTGACTTCCCTTTTGGTCTCAGAACCACCTCCCACACATCATTCTTCATGATGGACCGATACTCCTCCATCATGGCATCCTTCCATTCATGCTTCTCAATAGCTTCTTCAATGGTGGAAGGATTTGAATCAATGATGCTTCTCATCAATGCCACATCGCTGGAAAACATGTGTGGTTTCTGGAACTGAGGCAAAATCTATATCCCAGTTCTTCTGACTGGATGCCTCCTCTATCACTGCAACAAGGTCTATTGAGACAAGGGAATCCTCCTAGGAGATATCACATCTCCTAGAAGCCTCTGAAGCTACGATCTAGCCTCCTCAAGTTATGGAAGATGTCTCTCTCTCCCTTTGAATCTATATGATCTCCGGAGCCACCTGCTTCCATTGCATCTGTTGACTTCTTTTGAAGTATTATCTCCTACGGAATGTACTGGGAGGTTGCTTCTCCCTACTGGATCCTAAGAGTTGACTCCCTCTGAAATCTAGATCTTTCTGAGCTGGTACTTGGTGGGGATGCATGCCTCACCACTGGTGGAGTCATCTGCTTCTCTTCATATTATGGTTTATCAATGCCATGTATCTGTATCTCCTTTTCATTATGCAAGGTATCACGAGAACATGTTGGTTTTATTGCATCATTTCTAGGTAGGCTCTTATGACACTGCTAACTCTTCCTGATGATCTGAAGAGTGGTCAAATTAACTGTACGGTCATCTTTGGAGCCGTATGCTCCTCACAGTCAATCTCCGTAAGAGATACTCTTCTTTGTCTTCTTCTTCACATGGGTGTGTACGTTCGTGTACATAGTTCTATGTCTAGACTAGAGATTGTCTAAATCGTTGCCTAATGCAACCGTCATCATAGCTCCTTCTTAGAGCTATCACCCATGACCTGCCCGAAACAAGAGACAAGAAAAACATTTCCATGGTAACCTCCATGGAATGGTTAGTAATCAATCACATCTCCTAGAGGAGATCAATTTCATCTTGCATACAAGTATATCATTAATAATGAACAATGAGCATTTTCTTAATGGTAATCATACCGACAATATTCGGGTGTACCTAAACATTTGATAGCAATAACAAATAATAAAGTTGTAAAGACCGTTATCCTAGGTATAATACTTACTTAAGCAACAACAATATAAAATATCAAACCTGATATGAAAACCTGGATTCTGTCGTTGTTGTCCTGCTTGAGTTTTCTTCTATCATTCATATGCATGGAAACACCATTTTCTAAAAGACAAATTCTTCATCCTTTGATCCCTTTGAGTTCTCTTTTGCATCTGCTGCATCTGCATGGTGTTTCTTCTTCTCCTTTTCATTTCTATCTGGACATTGAAAGGCATAATGTCCCAGCTTCTGGAAACTGTAGCATATGACCTTTGATGCATCCGTCTTGTAACGAGGTCTCTTAGACTTCTTCGGGCTTCCTTCTTCCCTTTTCTTTCTCTTCTTCACTTGGGAAACAAGTGCTTGATTTTCATCATCATTAGTCTTTTGTGTCTTGGATATCAGCTTGGATTCCTCTTGAGTGCAATCTGACCATAACTTGTCAAACTTGGGCAATCTCCTTCTTGCACAAATTCCTTGGACAAATGGGTCCCATGAGGAAGGGAATCCATTGGGTGTGGTGGTCACAAGTTCAACGTCTTCTATTGGATCTCCAATAGCTACTAATTGATCCTTGATCTTCCAGATCTTCATAAAATAGTTGACCATTGTTTATGATTTGTTCATTGTCACATTTTTGAGTTGATGCCTCAAAGTAAGTTTTCGATTGGTATTCTTACTTTCATAAACTCTAGTTAGGGAATCAAACATCTCCTTCGATGTCTTCAGTTCTGATACATTGGGTATCAGGGGATCCTTGATTGAATCTGTCAAGATCCTCTTGGCCTCGACCTCACTCTTCTTTATCTTGAAGCAAGCATGAGCCGAGATAGATCCACCTATGTAGTGAATTATTGGAAAAGCACTCCCTCTTTCTCAACATGGCGGGAATGAAATATTGCACTTATAGAACTCAAAATTCTTGAGGGAATCGAACTTGGACCTTGGAAAGATGAAGTATCACTTCAGAATATTTGGATTAAAAGGGGCCCCAACATTCTTAGATGGGGACACTCCACAAAAGGAGTCTAGTAAATCATAATATTGTCACTTGATATAAGAGCCTGCAAATAATTGCAAGGCCTATTTATTTATACTATGATATAAAATTAGTAGGTGGGATCCCCTTTAAGAAAACTCAAGGATATTAATTTTCAATCATATCCCTCAATATATATACATATCTGCTTCAGAGGTGTGACGATAAAATTTCCAAATCCATGATGAGTCTTGGCATGATGATACATTTCAGTTTAATGCAGTGATGGTTGCTTCTTATTTTCACTTGGATGACATGGCACTTATCAAAATAAAACTATGGGATGTGTATTATACATGGTTGCACATACAAAAGGGTTAGAATTGTTTCTACTCATGCAAATAAAACATATATTTGTTTTAAAAAAACCAAGTTTTATATTGCATGCATATTATATTGTTTCCTCATGCATATGAAAATACCTTGCTATCAAATCCACAATTTATTATGTCAAAGGATTTGGGTTCTATTTGGAAATAAATATTATGTTATAAAGTAAAAGATGGTATATACATGGTACATGGAATAAGTGTCAAAAGTTTTGAATTTTTTTAACAAAAGTGGCGCATATGTATATGGTTGCATGGTATAAGTTTTGGGTTTATTTTATTAATGGTTCCATATGTTATATTGGTCACACAATACAAGGCATTTGATTGACAACACCAATGGTCAAAATCTATTGTTGCATGTGAATGATAATCTAGTTAGTTATAATATGTGACAAGGGATGATCTCCATGATTGAAAAGTTGATATGGGTTTTGGGTTGGAACTCACTTGGCATTGTTTCGAACCCACGATTGGTTGATGTGGCATATGTGAATGGTATGTGGTTATGATATTTGATTTGCGTTGAATCATGGAGCATGGACGTAGTGTATCCTTGTTGTCCATGCATTGAATACGACGAAACGTGGGAATTTAATCCACACTCTCGTGTTCATCACCTTGTTTCTTTGAGGGTTTTCAAGGTTCATTTCATTTTATTTTGGGTAGCTGATACATCTCGAGCTTTGGTTGCTGAGAAACCCTCGCTCTTGGTGGTTAATGTAACCGCTCTTGGTGGTTGTTGTAACCTCTCTTGGCCTTTGACACTAGTATTAAAAGAACATTTTTACAAGGTATGAGCTCACAACCTATACTACATCTCTTACAAAACATTTGTCTTTTCACTGATTAAGTTTTGTCTCTGGTAGCATCACTGTGTGCATAAAAATGTTTTCTTTCCCTACTTTGTCATTTATTGAAGAAAATAAAGGAGGATACAGTTGTTTGCTGAGAATTCATCGGAGCTTTGTCTTTCTGTGTTCATACTCTCACTTTCCTTTTGCTATGAATATTCGAGAATGTTTTTAAAGGTGGAAAATATTTTGGGTTTTCTTATGGTTTGCATGCAAGTAGAGCATGGTTCGAAACTTGACTCCTATGTGATTATAAGTTCTATGGTGGTTTTGGGAATAAATTAAAAGAACCCATTACAACTTGATAAATAAATAACATGGTTTTTGAACATGAGCTCAATATGTTGATACTATGGTAGATGTGGGAGGTATTAACCTCCACTTCTAACCTTGGACGAGACTAGAATATTTTGGGAAGCAAGAGAAACCCTAAAGCCTTGGATAATAACCCTAGAAGACAAATAAGCTTAATAGAATAATTAATATTGAGTTATTATCCCCCAGGAAGAGAAGCTGACCCAGTTAGTTAAGTTGGAGTTGTATAAATAGAGGGCGCTAGAGCTCATTTTTCACTCACCCACTCACGATTGCATAAGGACAAGAAGTACGCACAAGTGAAGGAGAACTGCAACTTTTGTAGTAGTGATCTTTTCTCGGGTTATCGGTTTGGACTTTATGCTTGGTATTTGGTTATCCTTGCTTGGTGCGCTAGCCTTGCTTGGCTATTGGTCTTCTACCAGAATTATTCTATCTGTCAAGGTTAAGGTGCTCGGGGTGGCCTTTGTGCCTATGGTTCGGTGACAATATTGCTATATTGTCTATGGTGAAACGAGTACACCCATTTTTCTAACAGATTATGGGCCCACACCTCCTTTAGTCAGTCTAACCACTAGAAGCAAGCTAAGCCATAATATTATCAAGCTCGTTGAAGAACTGCCGCTACGGTTTCTAGCAGGTTCAATTACTAAAGCATTGTCGCTAGGGTTACTAGCAGGTGTAGTTGCAAACCCTAAAACCCATTTCCCAACACCTTATGATGGAACACTTTACTCAAGGAGAGGATATTCTAGTGTGCCTTAGTCCAACACACCTATTGGTACTCTCAGAAGGAAAAAATGTCAAGGTTGAAAATTTGGGTCAAAGACAATGTTTGACCAGTCAAAGTCAAAGTTTAACTAGCTATCAGTCAACATAAATCATGAATGAAAAGGTAGATCATCTACACTATTCATTTCTTATAGGAACCCTTGAAGATGACATGTGGATAATTGACAGTGGATCTTCTAGGCATATGATAGGAAACCAGGTCAGACTCTCCAATATGAATGAAAAGAAGACATCTCACAAAGTAGAACTTGGAGACAAGAACACCTATCCAGTCAAAGGAATTGGTCAAGCCTCCATCAAATTGGAATCATGTAACAATGTTCATTTGAATAATATCCTATATGTACCTGGTTTAGAAAATAATCTTGTATCTATATCTTTCCTATAAGACAAAGGAAATATAATAGCCTTCATAGATGGTGAAGTACTATCTTGGTCTAAAGACTCCATCATAGAGAATTCTAGACTTATTGGAACTCGTGAAGGAAAATTATACATACTACTAGAATGTAATGATGAAGCTATTGTACATAATGAAGTCAATCCCAATGAACTTTGGCATAGAAGGTATGCTCATCTTAACTATCAAGCATTACCTTTCCTCAAGAAAATGGTTGAAGGAATACCAGAACTACAATCTACACATGAAGGAATTTGCAGAAGATCTGCACTTGGTAAAAATGTTAAGAATCCATTGTCAAGTAGCGTTAATAGATATAAGGAAATCCTAGATCTAATACATTTAGATGTTTGTGGTCTAATGTGATTCAAATATCTAGGAGGTTCTCTTTATTATGTAACCTTCATAGATGATCACTCAAGAAATACTTGTTTATATCTCTTGAAGACAAAGGATGATTTTTTCAGCAAGTTTCAAGAATTCAAATCAGAAATAGAAAACCTCACAAGCAAGAAAATCAAGACTTTGAGAACAGATGATGGAGGAGAATACACATCTAAGGAATTTGTTCCTCATAGTCCTCAACAAAATGGTGTAGCAGAAAGGAACAATAGATCCATTGAGGGAACTAATGAATGATCAAGGTTTATCCATGTATTTATGGTGAGAAGCAGCCATGCAAACAATATATGTTCAAAACAGAAGTCCCGACCGCATATTGAAGGATATGACTCTAGAAGAATCCTTCTCAAGAAAGAAACCTATTGTGAAACACTTAGGAATATTTGGGTGCCTTGTTTACATTCACATCCCCAAGGATAAAGGAAGAAACTAGAACCCTCTAGAAAGAAGGGCATATTTGTTGGATATAGTGAATCCTACAAAGCCTACATAATCTATATTCTAGAACAACATAAGGTTGAAGTCAGTAGAGACATAACCTTCAATGAAAAGATGGATTTCAAGAAATCTATAGAAGAAGTCATGGAAGAAGAATATGAAGAGCCTAAAGAAGAAATCACCTGTCTTCCAGAAAGTCAGAATGAAGAACCAGAACAACTTAATCATCCGATGAAACCATGTGAAGCTATTGACTCAATCCATGTACCCAAAACTAGAAAACGTCTAGCTTGTCTTGAAGCTACTCTACAAGAAGCAGAAAGACTCAAATATCCAAGTGGCACTTTCAGAGAAAGAAAGAAGCCCAAAAGATTCTCCAGCTATGTAGCATGTATGACAAAAATTATAAATGAATAACCCACCACATTTGAATAAGCATCTCAGAATAAACAATGGAAATAATCCATGACAGAAGAATACCAATCTATCATGAAAAATGACGTGTGGGAAATCGTGCCTAGACCCAAGGAAAAATTAGTGGTAACTTCAAAAAGGGTCTATAATATCAAACATGTAGTAGAAGAAAGCGTGGACAAATACAAGGCAAGGTTCGTAGCTAGAGAGTTATCCTAGAAGGAGGGAGTATATTATGATTAAACCTTTTCTCATATTTCCAGATATACTTCTATTAGAGCCATTATGTCTCTTCCTACTTCCATGGGATGGAGTCTACATCAGATGGATGTAAAGACAACTTTCTCAATGGAGAAATTGAAGAAGAAGTATACATTGAACAACGCCAAGGTTTTGAGGTACATCCCAGAGACACTCATGTTTGCAGATTAAATAAATCCATGTATGGACTCAAGCAAGCTACAAGAGCTTGGTATGATATAATTGATAGTTACTTAATAAGACTTGGTTTCTATAACATTCATGCATATACAAATCTATACTACAAGGTTGTGAACAATGCACCTGTGATTCTACTGCTATATGTCGACGATTTATTCTTGACAGGTGCAGAGTCTCTCATCACCCAATCTAAGAAGGAATTAGGTTTTGAGTTCGATATGAAATATCTTGGTCTCATGCACTATTACTTGGGACTAGAAGTATGGAAGAAGCGTGGTGAAATCTTCATTTGACAAGGAAAGTATACAATGAAGATTCTTTAGAAATTTGGAATGATGGATTGCAAATCGATGGCCACTCCTATGACCACATATATAAGAAAAGTAAGAGACTCAGATTTTGATCCAGTAGTCTCGTCCCTATATCGGAAATTGATTGGGCCGTTGATGTATGTAGTGAATACTCGACCATACTTTTTCTTTGTTGTAAACACTTTAAGCCAGTTCTAGGTGGAATCCATACATGAGCACTGGATAACTGCAAATCACGTTCTACAATATATTCTTGGGCACTAAACTATGGTTTAAAATACACCTCATCCAATGTTATACAACTTCATGGATTCACAGATTCAGATTGGGCAAGGAGCGCAGAAGACATAAGGGATACTTCAGGGATGTGTTTCAGTTTGGGCTCTGCTATGATATGATGGGTCAACAAGAAACATAAGTCTGTCACACTCAGCACGATAGAAGCATAATATATCGTAGCATGTGAGGCATGTACTGAAGCAATATGGCTGAGGAAGATGCTTTTTGGATTATTTGATTAGGTATCAGATTTGACCATAATATACTGTGACAATCAAAGTTGTATGAGGCTATCAAAACACCCAGTGTTACATGACCAATCGAAACATATTGAGATCAAATACTACTTTATTCATGATAAAGTCCAAGAAGGAGAAGTGAAACTCCAGTATATCTCCACAGATGAGCAAGTAGCAGATATTTTGACAAAGCCTTTGTCCAAGATAAAGTTTTCATACTTAAGGGACAAGATGGGGCTCATGGAGATAAATCCCTTAGCTGAAAGGGAAGAGATGACTCCCCAGGTTGGGAGGGAGCACATATATGCTATTGATTAATGGGCAGTCATTTTCCAGTTTGGAAAATGGTCTAGGTTGGACAATTCCTTTCTATTCTGGAAAGTGGTTTGAGATTTCTGACGGACAGTCATTTTCCAGTTCGGAAAATGGTCCTGATCAAACAATCATTTTCGTACTGAAAATGGTTTGATAGGTTGTTGATGTACCATAGACAACGATTCCCCTTGTGGCCAGTGTGGGGGAATGGTCTAGGATAGTCATTCTTCTTCGTAGTCACTCTGAGTAGTGATCTAGTAGAATGGTCTGCCTCGCCGGGAAATCATTCTTTTTAAGTTCACAGTTGTGAGGAGTTCCGAAGAATGGTCCATTTTGGAGGTTGGTGCAGGACAATCATTTCCTTAAGAAATGGTCCAGACAATCATTCCCTAGGGAAGACTCATTTGTTGGGTATGTGTTATATTATTTGCACGAGTAGTAGTGTTTGCGTTGCTCCAGGCGCGCAAGGGGGTGCAGGGGCAGCGCCCCTGAGAATTTTCTTTTGCCTCGGGAAATGTGTTTCATTTCTTCCTCGTTTTTCATGTTGCCTAAATTTTCGTGTCCATTGTTGGGTGGTTTTTCAGCACATGGTTTGTTGCCGATGGTTTTCTATTTCCAATTAAGGAATTAGGTTGTTGTCTAAACCAGGTCATTGGGTTAGGGTTTTGGATGTCGTTGGCTCCTATATGTATATTGTATTGTAAACAATGCATCACTATGAATGAATATAGAATATGTTGGTTTTCCCGGTTTGGGTTTCCAGGGGAAAAATATCTGTGTAATGTTCTTATTTCCCATTGTATCTTTTCTATTCTTTTACTGGAAATCTGTTTGCAATAAATATTGTACAAGATTAAAATCTACATTTGGTATCAGAGCTTTGTTAGCTTCAAGGGGATGCCTTTGTGGTCAAGGGTTTGTCTGAGGACTGTGATAAGCCTTGTTACAGTGGGAGATCTGTAGTATTGATTTTTCAGGTGAAAAGAAATGGAGAGCAATTTAAAATTGGAGATCGAGAAGTTTAATGGGCAAAGTTTTGAGTTATGGAAGCTCAATATGGAAGATCTATTGGTGGACAAAGATCAGTGGATCATGGTATATCCAGGTACTGCACCTACAGGAACTTCAACAGATGACTGTAAAAAGTTGGATCAGAAGGCGAAGAGCACAATTTGACTGTGTATCTTAGATTCATTATTATTGAATGTGTCAGAGGAAGCTAAAACCAAGTATTTATGGGATAAGTTGGGGAAGTTGTATCAATCTAAGTCCCTAGTAAATAAACTATTCCTGAGAAAGAATCTGTATAACCTGAGGATGATATATGGAGACTTACTGGCAGAGAATTTAAACACCTTCAATACTATGGTAAGTCAGTTAGTATTTGTTGATATTAAAAGTTCAGATGAAGATAAATGTATCAGTTTACTGTGTTCTTTACCAAACTCGTGGGATAGTCTGGTTGTGGCCATAGGTAGTGATACAACTACCTTGAAGTTTGATGAAGTGGTCTCATCCTTGTTGTCGGAGGAGATGAGATGAAAGAATATGGAAGGACAAAGCACAAATTCATTATTTGCAAGAGGATGCTCCCAAGAAGGAAATAGATCTAAGTTCTCAAGTGGGAGATATAAGTCTAAGGGTACATGTAAATCTCTCGGAAAGTTTGTAAAGGTATGTTGGAGATGTGGAAAATAAGGGAATTTGTTGGGGCAGGGGAAGACCTGGGGTTAAACACTTCAACAACGCACCAACAAAACCCTAACTATCAGCCCTTTCGGCAACACCTACAAAGCAGATGAAGTCTCACTTGAGGTAGAGGCAGGGGTGGTTGCAAGACTCAAGTGTCTACAACCTAGCTGGGACACAGATCTTTGATTACAACACTTAACAGAGAAATTAGTAGTTAACATTCATTAATATTCACTTCACAGGGGAAAACCCTAATTACAGAACAACACAATATTCAAAAGATCTAATACATCCAATCACTTAACATATAGAAATAGATTAGATCTAGAATTCATTCCCATTACTAAGCACTAAGCTACTATTATATCAGATGCATCTAACATATATCACTGCACTAAGCATAAATCACATCAATAACATAACAACTATAATGCACAAAGAAACCACAACACAAGATATACGTGGTTCACCCCAGTGTGGGGCTATGTCCACCAACTCCTCTTTTCTTTATTGTCTTATGTCAATCTTCTACAAGCATAGAGCCACAAGAACCCACTCCGCATAGGACAGGATATCTGCGTGCACCTCGCCAGACCCTCCTTCCCCGAGCTAGGTTACAACACAAAGCCTCTCTATAGTCACTTGCACTTAGCTCTGCAAGTTCTCATGCACACAGTATGCACAAATTTAACTCAACCACATAGATCCAACTACTTACATCACTTGCACTCAACACAATATAGCACTTAGCACCACATCTCTCCTAGATCTAGTGTGTTTCTTACATCTTCTAGATATCTATTTATACATTAAAGAAGGGGCCAAGGCATGGGTAATCCTATGGGTCGACATCCCATACCCGTTACATAAACCCTAAACCCAAAAATGCCCTAAGAAGGGGCCGAGATCCTGCAATCTTCGCTTCGCCTTGTGCTCTGCCTTCGACCAGCCTGTCGAAGTCCCAAAACTGGTCAAACGTGACCGAGTTTCTCCAAAAAAATTTCAAGGGCCAATAGGCCCCCAACACTCACCTATGACTCATCCTGAGTCACTCTGATCTGGGTAACTCTGCCTCAAATGCCTCGAGCTTGGATCAAGCTGCCTCAACCTATTTCTTCGCCAGAGCCTCCTGCTCGATGAAATCTTGAATAAAATTCTTCATCACATCTCCTTCCAAGCGTTGTTCCACTGTGGTGACCACTTGTTCCAGTTCTGCACCTCGTCCTTCAATCTCCTAAAAAAGTATGCAAGCTGCATCCTACACTGGCTGGAGGCGGTGAGTCACTTCCATGAATTTACTCTGTATGGCATGGAATTGTTTCTAAACTGTGCATTGTTCCTGGGATCGTTTCATCCTCTCGATTGTTGATAGTGGCTTCAACTGTGCTTGCACCATTGTTGCTTGCTGCTTGGCCTCCTTAAGTTGTGACTCCAGTGTCCTTAGTTCAGCATCCTCTACAAGGCACTCGTAAGTCTGCGCACTTCGACTTCTAAGTTGTTTACATTCTAAGGCCAATGCCTTGATTCTATGGACTGCACTCTGGGCAATTTCTTCTCTCTGGTCTCTCACTTCCTACAGAGTGCTTGGCACTGCTTGTAACTCCAGTTCTGCTACCCTCTGTTAGAGCTGTTGAATGGCTTCAACAAGCTTCCCTACTTGGATTTCCACTAGGTCTTCTTCCATTTGTTCTAAGCCCGCCACAGAGAGAAGTGCTCTAGTGAATGCTTCTTTAACTCCAATATGCTCTGCGAGCAACTGTTCCTTATCCTTCTGGATATGCACTCTATCCTCTGCAAACTTGGCTTCGATGCCATCTTTTTCCTGTTGTGCAACCCGACGTTTCTCTATGGCTTCCTCTTTTTCTTGCTCTAAGGCCTCTGTGGCATGTTCTTTTTCTTCCTGAGCACGATGAAGGCGAGATTCGGTCGCATATGCTATTCGACGTAGCTGGGCAAGATCATCTTCCAACTTTGTTCCTTCTGATGATGGGGGCGCAGTAGATACTATGTGGTTGGAGGAGAGGGCATGTTGTACCCCTTTCATCTCTGCTGCAATTATATCATACATGGTCTCTTGTTTAGCTTCACTACGCTGTAAGATATCTTCTGAGGTATCTGAGACAATGATGATGATGAGATCTATGTCATCCATCATGATCACAGTCTACATCTGTGCTTTACTAGCTTTGGACTTCTTCCGTGATGTAGGTTTCTTGGGGGAAACCTTTCTTTTCTTGAAGTTCTCAGCTTCATCAAGAGGATCCCTAGGCGGTGTTACTTCGCCTTGTTTCTGCTTGTATTCTTCTCCTTTGTCCTCTTCTTTGTCTACTTCGTTATCACCTCCCCATCCAGGTGAGTCTGAAGCAGTCTCTTCTGAGGAGTTGTTCAGCTCTTGTACCTCTTCCTTTTTCTTCCTTCTGCTACTGCTGGGTGCATCATACTCTTCGCGAGTAACCACAAGACTTTCAATGAGGTCGGGGTCGGACAGTTCTGCCTGGTTGACTGGTATAAGGAGCTCTGCAGGCCATTCCTTATTTATTTCTTCCATGTCCTCCTCAGTGAGCTTATAATAAGATTGGATCTCTTCTTTATGTTCGTCTCCGCGTGCAGTGATATAAATAAAATGTCTATTTGCACAAAACTTCACAAATGGTCTGAACCTGTGCAAGGTGTTCAGTGTCATTCGAGGGAAATACTTAATATCCCTCTGCAACTACAGGTAGTAGGTGTTCAACATCGTGTTTGACTTCCATTTTTTCGCCATGTTGCTCGAATACCAGAGCGTGGTGAATTTCGCAGCTAGGGGTTCATATGACTCAATCTTGGGGAAGGTCACTCCTTCCAGCATATCCCAGGCAATGAAGGAGATGAGGATTAGTAGCCAACTAAAATGAAACTCATAGACCTGATTCTGAGCTTTGCGACAGTCTTGTTCTAATTGGTTGACGAGGTAACTCACCCAGTTCATCTATAGTCCTTCAATGCATTTTCCCTCGAGGTCAACAATGAACCATGTGACTTGCGTGGGTATGTTCTTTCTTAATATCTTACCAGCGATCAACTGGTAGGCTAGGCACACTGTGCCATTCTGAATGGAGGCTACCTTGTAACCTCGCTTCCCCTTTTCCACATCGCCATAGGTGTCTTTCATTTTCTACGCCAGGGTGCGATCAATAGCCTTCCCTGGATAAAATTCTTATGGGTCTGGTCCTTGCATGCTTAATCCGGTGATCTGATGGATCAACGCCGAATCTATGATGTTGCGTTTGTCCAGCCATAGATAACTGCCATGGAAGCAAGACAACAAGATTTTAATGCACGCGTTAACCTCATGATTCCTTCCAAAGTGTGGTATCTTCATCACGTTCAAGATAGTGGACCTCGCGATGTCCATAGTCCATGACTGGGGGATGATCTTCGAATTCTTCCCCTTTGTCTTGGTCAAATACTTGTGTGGGACAAGCATGCCATAGTTCTTGCAGTCTCCCAAGTTGAATTCATTGATCTTCAACGCCATGATTTGTCTTAATTGTGGTCCTACTGCGCATATCCCCTTCGGGAGGTATGCAGTAATCAAGGTGTAGTCGAAGTCCCTCGGGACAATGTCATGGCTCACCACGCCAGCCAGAGGTGGGATATAGTCAGGAAGGATAGATGGGATGAACTTCACATTCGCCAAGTAATCATGATGCTTGTTTCGTTTCTCTGGCGCATCTCAGGATGGTCCAGATCCATGAGAAGTCGACGGGGATGCTTGCACTCCTCTCGTCGACAAGGCTTATACGCCTGCGAACATCACCTTCTTAGCCATGAGGTCTATTAGGATTTATTCAACATATTTTTATATTGCGCTAAATTCACCCAACATGCACGCTCGAGATCAGGTATCTTAGGTTGGTGAAGAAACAATCACGATAACAGAACGGGTGGCGAGCTCTCAATAGGCACTGCGCAAAAGCAACTAGTTCTTTGTGGGCTCGGATAATCACAATTGGAAAAAGTGTTCTCGGTGTAATGCTCAACGAGATAAATAGACAACGTCATAATAGACTCATCGAATGAGCAGGAATGCCTCAATCAACGCAGTTCCATCTATTATGGCGCAGTCCCAACGGTCCAATGGCGAATGTTCCGTTAATAAATGTGTTTTGAGCCGTTCTGGAGCATCATTCTGACGATCGGGATGCCTCCAATGCTAATATTGCTTCGTCGTGGCGAAGTGTCAATCTACGATGTTCTGATATCCCGACGAAGTTCCAGTTCTGCAAACCTTCCTTCTGCGAAGTCCTCCCTAGAACTTCCTGTAATTTCTCTAACTTTTCTTTCTTCTTGCTGAGATTTCTGGCTTTCTTTCTTGTAATCTGAGTCACTAGTTTCCTCTTTCCATTATTGTTCTTATCTCCCCTTGGCATAGTAACTTCGCATTGTGGAGGGTCTTTCATAGGTTTCGAGGGTAATGCTTCTTCTCTTTCTAGGGTAGGTGCTCTACTCTCTTGTACAGACAGGTGTTTCAAGTCTTCATGTGTTCTTTTAACTTCGACATCCAGATCTCTAGTCCTCAGTAGCTTCAACTGTTCATCTTGTTCTTCCAATAAGTGTGTTATTCTCCTAACCATGAAATTCCTTAGTTCTTGATTTTTATGTTCTAGATCCTACTCTTCTTATTTCCTTCGTATATGATCTTTCTCAATCCAGGTTTTTCCTAGAAAAGTAACAAATTGGGCATTGTTCTCAACAAACTTAACGATCTCAAATTCTTCTTCTATCGAAGTTCCATGAGCACTCATAGATATCTCGGTAATTCTTCGACATAGGGTTATCATCTTCCCTTTAAACAATCCTATTCCTCCAAATGAAGGAACCATAGCATGTTTTCCCAAAATTTCTCAAGTTATTTCTATCATGAATGTAAATTCTAACTTTGTACAATATCTACTGCAAACTGATATTTAGAAAAGAACAGAAAAGATACAATGGCAAATACAAACATTACACAAAGATTTTTTCACCTGGAAACCCAAACCGGGAAAACCAACATATATTATATTGATACACTTGTGTTACATTGTTTACAATACAATATACATATAGGAGCCAGCGGCATCCAAAACCCTAACCCAATGACCTGGATTAGTCCAAAACC
>ML777279.1:382206-403894 GCA_009831015.1 Picea engelmannii | reverse complement strand
TGACGGATCTATGTTAGAATGGTAAAGGGATAGGGTGGGACCGATGACTTATATGATAAGCGAATCAATACTAGCGAATTGCATATTTTCCAAAACAAAATAATTTCGTTGAGGGTTGTGCCGTATCACCTCACGAATTCGACGGCTATGACGTATCACCTCACGAGTTTGACAAGGATCTTTGCATGGCAGATAGGATCCTTTTCTTTGTGGTATAAGACTACGATGGCTACAGGTTTATTTCCCACGTTTTGTGGGCCCTAATCTATCAATGAAGCGTTTATTTTATTTTTTTAATTCCTTTTGACCAATATCACAGTTTATGCTATCGATGGCAGCTCAAAAAGACGTTTCAAAATTCTGACTGCTAATATACATTGAAGCACCACGATCCTTCACACCTTTTCGAGTAACCTTCCACAAATTAACAATCCAAATCCTTGTGTAGTGGTTTCCAATCAGAACTTGACAATTAGGCACGATATCAAGATTTGTTGCTAATATACAGGCCGTGGACAGTGTTGGATTTTCTCTCACGTGTGGCAAGAAGACTGCCCTTATATTGCTTATTACTTCTTCACCGTCTTTGTTTAGGGTTTCCTATGTTTTAGTTTAGTTTTGACAGTAATGTATTTCCGCAACAGTTCTTTCGGTGCTTAATTCTTCTTTATACATATAGGTAGCAGCTAAATGGTATTTCTCCAACAAAATTTATGAACTGTAAATTGTCTCTTTATCTTCGGATTTGCCTTGCAGCGGAATGATTCTTTTTTGAATTTTGCAACAAAATATTTGGATTTTATATGGCCAAGAGCCAGTAATGGTCAAGGACTGGAGACACAAAAACTATGATAATTGGAGTGTGGCTAAAAGCCTGAATTATGGTCAAGGACCAAGATAAACAGAGAAACTCTGAAAATGTTGGCTGGTCAAAAACCAGATTAGACAAAGTCTGAATAGAGAGTGGCCAACAGCCAGGATCAGACTTGCTCTGATACCAAATGAGACGAACAAAGTTCGCTCACACAAGGATTATCCAAAATACTTGGAATATAACAAAGTAATCCATATAGGACTGTAAACAATAAATGAATAATAAGATATAAGATATAATGAGATAATGAGATGATTACAATTGAGAAATGAGGGCTTGTTTATATACCCACGCATGGGTGCCCTTTACCAATAGTCATGTCCTTTGAGACATGACCTTTCATTATTAACAATTATTATTTATTAATTATTATGTTATGAATATCTATGATATATGTATATTTATGTTCATAACAATATGTATATTGCATTGTAAACAATGTATCATTATGAATGAATATAGAATATGATGGTTTTCCCAGTTTGGGTTTCCAAGGGAAAAATCTCTTTGTAATGTTTGTATTTTCCATTGTATCTTTTATGTTCTTTTACTGAAAATCTGTTTGCAGTAAATATTGTACTAGGTTAAAATCTACATCATTCTCTCCAAGTTGCAATATGATTAGTCCTGGAGGAATGGCCCAATTAGTTGAATGGTTCAGGTTCAACAATCAGGGACATGGATTCCCTAGGCAGACTCATTCTCTTCAGGTTGCACTATGATTAGTGTCGGAGGAATGGCCCAGTTAGGTGAATGGTATAGGCTCAAAAATCAGGGACAATTATTCTTCTATGCTTGGGAAGAATAGTCCAGATATCCCATGGATGATGTGTTAATTTTTGAGGGAAGATGCTCTTCCAGATCTCACAGATGTTAGTGTAAGAATGGACCATATGACTTATCTTGTATCATGATATTGTTTATATAGATTGATATCATATGATATGATTGTTGTAGAGACTGTATGTCTCTGGAAATTAGTTGTATGATATTGTGGTGGATGTGATCCTCTGGTAGTGACTGTTTTTCACTGGTTAGTAGAAGTGTGATACTGAGAGTGGTTGTGTACCACTGGATAGTAGTTGTATACTACTATGCATAGACACAGTTGTGTTCTATTGGATGGAATTGTTTTAATTTCCATGGAGACTATCTAGTTGGATAGTGATAATGGTGCTCGTGATTTGATCATGAGATAACTTGTGTGGCTATGATGATGCTACCGGTTGAATGGTATGTTTGTGCTCAATGACATTTCCTTTAATAACTCCCTATATAGGAGGGAGTGTTGATATTATGGTAGTTGCGGGAGGTATTAACCTCCACTTGTAACCTTTGACGAGACTAGAATATTCCGGGAAGCAAGAGAAACCCTAAAGCCTTGGATAATAACCCTAGAAAACAAGTTGGTTTAATAGAATAATTAATATTGAGTTATTATCCCCCAAGAAGAGAATTCGACCCAATTAGTTAATATGGAGCAGTATAAATAGAGGGTGCTAGAGCTCATTTTTCACTCACCCACTCATGACTGCATAAGGACAAGAAGTGCGCATGAGTGAAATAGAACTACAACTGTTGCAGTAGTAATCTTGTCCTGGGTTATTGGTTTGGAATTTCTTATTGGTCTTTGGTTATCCTTGCTTGGTGTGCTGGCCTTGGTTGGCTATTGGTCTTCTACCAAAATTATTCTATCTGTCAAGGTTAAGGTGCTCAGGGGTGGCCTTTGTGCCTATGTTTGGGTGACAATATTGTTATATTGTCTATGGTGAAACAAGCACACCCATTTTTCTAACACAATAAACCATGTTATGGGTGATTTTATACCTATCTTTATTGAGCCAGGATATATTTTAGTCAACATTTTAAAAATGAAAATGGGCCAAGCTCATTTCTGTGTTGAATCCATATTCACTGATTTAAAATGCACATAGTTTGGTTGATGACTCTACTTTGTTTCTTCAACAAAAACTACACTTGGGTTGACATAATGGTTTTTGGTATTCCCAACTCGGGTAAAGTAATGGATTCGAACCCAAGTCGAACATGATGTGCATAGTATGAGTTACCATATGTTTTAATATTGTTCGAAACACATGTCAAAACTGGCCGCAATTTTAGTAATTATTTTTAAAAAAGAATGGATTTAACCCATTCTTGTATTTGAAGTCAAAAGGTATGAACCCAAACTAGCTGGGCTGAAGTGCATGAATTTTGGTTGACACATTTCTTTTATTCGCTTGCTAAAACTATTTGAGTTGAAAAAGTTGTTGTTTTAAGTCTTGGCCCTGGCTAAATAAAATATGAACCTGTATGCAATCTGGTTGTTGGATCTGAAGCCTCATGATCATTTTCTGGCATATGTTAAAATATTTGGGTTAAACAATACCCATGATTCAAACTTATGGTGATGCATTCATTTTTGGTGAATAAGCTATGCTCACAATATTTTGATAGCAATTGGGCATTATTGTATTAACTCTCTTAAAATGTTACTTTGGGAAGTATAAGGTATAGATTTAATGATAAACCTATGGATCAATGCTACTTTTCATAATGTTTTTCTGATCATTTATGATTTTTTTTATGAGTAAACATGAATTTAAAAGCAGGTGAATTGCGTATTGGAGACATAGTATGCATGGATTTAGTTATCATGGAATGATAAACAAGTTACATGTAATGACTGATATTTTGGATGCATAAGAAAAGATAATTGGTTGAGATCTTATGTTTTAAAGGATTTTTACATATAATTTCATATTTCCCTCATACATATCATTTTTCATAATCTATACTTCCAAATCCTACTCATAAAATTCCATTTTCCATTTTTGTTCCTAGTCTATATAATTCAAATATTAAACATGAATGACTTTTTGATTGATAGAAAAAGTGAACATGATGAATGGTGGGAATAATTCAATTATTATTTACAATATGTGCATATGATTGGGAATGGTTGAAGGCCAATTGAGGAAAATATACAAGAATATTTTTAGAGTTTTAAATATCGAACAATTTATCATGCACTCATGTCATATTATTATTTTTCACAAGACATTTCTCCTCTATCATACATCCCAATCATTAAATTATATTTTTCATGCACTTCCCTATTCATATTTAAAAAAAAAAATGGTCCGTACCCATGAACATTCTCAGAATAGATTTCAGATTTTAAAAAGGATTTTGGTGTTTGCAGATGTCATGTTGATATCTTTGTATTCATTTCCATTTTTATGTTGCATGGTTGTGTTACTCTTAGAGACAAGTTTAATCATGTTGACACATTGTATTATATGTTTTATATGTCGTGTATTATATATGTACTTATTTGGAAATAAATGTATATAGATGAGTTTTTCTAGCAGAGGCATTAACTAGTCTGGAAACAGAGGTAATAGGGGAAAAGGGGGAAGAGGGACCAATTCCTTTTGGAAGAGAGGTACAAACAAGAGGACGATATTTTCCATCCACTTTGATGTAAATTATGAGGAATTTAATTAGTTATTTCAAACTGGTTACTTGTGGGACAATTCCAACCACCTTAGCCACCATTCAGATCCCATTTTTAGCCTAATGATATTCGACCTCATTTGAGTATCGTCAACATCCCTAATAAAACTCAAATGCAATATCAACCTCTAGTAAATTATGGCTAGACCAATGCACCTGTAGGCCCTCCTTCTGGTGTTGGTCATTGGCCAACCATGTCATTACCTCTCCCTCCTCCACCTTCTTTATTACCAGTTTATCTGGTTGTTTCAGTTGCTTCACATGTGAATTCCACAGAACTCTCAAAAAATTAAAAAGCCCTTACTATTGATCCACAACCAAGTAAATGGAAATGACATGCCATATCAGTTAGTTCAGACTCCTCAGAAACATCTTCCTACACCATCAAATCCTTACCACTTAGACATGAAGAGGGTCTGAGAAAGATCACCTTTGATGACATGCACCCAAATATTTCAAAGGATGAGGAGAATAAATTTGTAGATGTGGATTTGATCAAACATAGAGCACCTTGTCAAAAGGGAGTGGACAGAGACATACAACTTCACACACAAAATATGATTTTTAACTTTATTTTATTTTCATGTTTTAATCAATTTGACTTTGAGGCACATATATTTTTGGGAAGTTGATATTATTATTATTATTGAAGAAACTTATATCATGCTTAATTTTTTTTGGGAGATACAAGTGTCTATTATTATGAGGCACAATTATTTTGTTTATATTTATTTTATGATGATATGCTCATAATGTGTGGTTATGGTTATGGAGGAACAAGAGAATGATTGAAAAAATAAACGAATAAATTCATACAAAGGGGCCCCACCTATTATTTATTATATATATTTATTATTTATCCTTATCATAAATACACTTGTCCTATTATTAACTAAAGTTATTTAAATTTAGTAACTAAAGGTAGTTGAACTACTTGAAAACTACCTTTTGGAGAATAAAAGAAGAACAAGGAGGACATGAGAAATAGGAGAGAAACACTTCTGATAAGGATTATTCTAAAGGTGGTAAAGACAAAATGATTGGGAAGCATAGACTGTTGAGATGCTTTATAAGAGTCAAGACTTGATGAGCTTGTGATTTGGAATGATCCAGTTTATTTCAGTATTGGTATTTTTCTTTCAGACACTAGTTGTATTTTTATGATTTTAAATTCCATCCTAGACTTCTAAGTCTAATTATGGTCCATACCCTCGTAGGGGTTTGCAAAGAGGAATTTGGTTGTAACTCAGAAAAGTCATCATTAATAAAATCTGGTTTCTTCTCAATTGAGACTTGTGGTTATTGATTTTCATATTCTATGCATTCTTTATTTATTCATTTAATTTTTTCTAAGTTTCATACATAAACATTTTTACTTCTTTTTTTGGTAGCAAAGTGCACAATGTGATAAAAAACATCAGCCCAAGAACATATTGATTGAGTGTTGATTGATAATTTTTAACAGGCTATAAGCCCAGGGTAACATTCCCTCCTATCTCATCGAACCTAATGAGATTAAAAAATGCTTGAGTGAGGACTATCGTTCCTCGCCTCAACATTTATTTGGAAACCATACTGGGGAGTGATCTTTTACTATCTAGTTCTTTCTGTATATTTTGATTTTTATTGTTTTGATTAATGACTTTGCCTACCTGACAACAACCTAACTTAAGGTTTCCAGATCAAACAAGTATTGCATCTTGTCTTCATTCTTGAAACTTCCCGTACCCATGAAGAATTAGAGAATTCTTGGGAAACTTTAGCTCGTGATATTGAAATTCAGGATCATAGAGAATCCCTTCAAACAAAATCTCAGAATAGGCCTCCTTAGTAATTTAGTGTCTTATGTCCACTCAATCTCTTCTATCAAGACATTTAAGAGGTGAATCCCCTAAATTTGATCCTTTGTTTGAAATAGGAAGGAAGAAAGAAGTTTTAGAGAATATTCAACCTAAACTCAAAATATATTTTTTAGATTCTTCTTTTGAAATAATAAGCTTATCAATATATTTTCCTCCCAAGAAAACCACAATGACTTCATCCGATGGTTCTGGTGGTACTAGTGGTTCCACTTCTTCACAAACTTCCTCCTCCCCTATAATTGGAAGTATGTACAATCATTACCATCCTTTTGTATCAACTACAAATCCTACAAAGGTCATCAAACAATATGGCTTATTCAAATTTGAAGAAGATGCAAATGCTACTCTGTGGCATGTATCTTCTCCCCTTGATTTAGATCTAGCCACAACTCCTCTTCCTAAATTCAAGGACCATTTGCCAAATTTCTTTGGTAATGACACTATCTCAATCAATGGACATCTCATTGCCTTTTCTAATTCTTTCCACAACATTGGGGCAAATTAAAATGACACATGCATGTGACATTTTGTCAATTCATTGGAAGGGAAGGTTGCAATTGAATTTTTAAAATTACAATCCAAGATTTTCTCAAATTGGGTTGAATTTTCATATTGGTTTAATCATACCTATGGGAAACCTTGAATTCCAACATATTTACTTAACGAATATAAAAATATCTTCTATAAAAAAGGTGAAACTATAAAATATTTCAATTTACATTTCACCAAATTGTATAATTAGATCTGTAAAATTATCAGACCTCATAATCAAGATGCATTAATGCATTATTACAACACTTTACATTTTGTTTATAGACATAGGATTGAGGAGAAAAATTCCAATACTCTAGGATATGCACTACATGCATGATTGGAATTCGAGGAGCATTTGGCTAGGATAGGTCTTCCAGTTGAAGACTTTGTTAAACATAATGACATGTCAACTGTGTTACAATTGGTACAAGATATCAACAATCATATGATTAATTTTGAGAGAAAAGGGGTGACTTCTACATCTTCCCCTGTTGAAACTTCTACCCAAGTCGCTTTTAGGAATAAGAAAAATGATTTTCATCCCAAGAATTATCCACCAAAGGATATCCTTTCTAGAGCTTGGTGAAATTTTTGTGAACAAAATCATGATGAAAGCACCTGTGAGGTAAAAAAGAGTGCAAGAGATCAAATATTTAGCAAAAAATCCGATACAACTATTGTTGCCTTAGATTGGGCCCTAGAAGAGGATGTTATGATGGTTGACACCCAAAATAAATCATATGCTAACAAAGGAAAGGGTGGCCCTCCAAAGACTACTTTTTCCCCAAGCTCATCCTCTCATCATACCAACCCTTAAGTTACAGAAGGTGCAAAAATTCAAGAGGTTTATACCTCTTTTCTCCTTCTTCTAAGTACAATATTCTAAAACAACTAGTTGTAATAAAAGCAGATGCATCTTTAGTGGATATGGTCATCATCCTTGGGAAACAAAGCCATTTGAGAGATTTCATTGAAGGTAAAACTTCCACAATTGCTAGTTTATCTAAAGAGAAAAGTAAAGAAGGAATGCACATAAATAAAGTAGGTGTATATAATCATATGAATTATGTTAAAAATACTCCCTTCTATGTATTTGCAAAGATAATGGACAAAATTGCTCATTGCTTCCTAATTGATGGCGGATTAGGTACTAATGTCATGTCAAATATTATCATAGAAGAGTTATGTCTTTCATGTACAAATAATTAGAAGATTATGCAGACTTACAATAGTCAGCATCAAGTTACAATCAGTGAAATCAAAGATGAGATCTTATTCTTGTGTGCTCATCTAGGAATGAGAACCACTTGCAATATTCAAGTGATAAACATGCCAATCAACAATTATTCTATCATTTTGGGAAGATTCTAGAAAACCTTGACTGGTGGTTATATTTCACTGGATGGGACACACATGTCCCTTCCTAAGAATGGAAATAACATCATTGTTCTCAAGGAAGGGAAAATATCACCTTATATAGAGAGTCTTCCACAACCTCATGTAAATTTTATTGAGGAAGACATGGGTGTATGCTCTATTTTTATGGAAGAAGAAGGTAATTCTAGCACAACCCCTATAGATATTGAAGATGAAATGTGGCACATGCATTTTGATGGTGGCTATTCAAGTGAGGGAAATTGAGTAGGCATAGTATTGTATTCTCATGTAGGAAAGATCCATAATTTTTCTTATATATTGGAATTTTCTTGCACTAACAATGTCACAAAGTTTGAACCCTTGATCCTTGGTATTGAAAATTATTTTAATCTTGGTTGTTATCATCTTACTGTTTTTTTGGATTGAGAACTTATTTCAAATTTGGTTGGAAGAATATATACCCCCTCAAACACTTTTCTTAAAATGTATACACATGCATTATGGTATCTAATTTCAAATATTTTATCTTTTAACATTACTCATATCATGAGAGATTTGAATTCAATAGTTGATAGGCTTGTTGTTTTTGTAGCCAATCCTACTAGGAAGCTACTTCCTCAAAGGCCTGATTGTACATTTATGTTTTTATATCTTACACATTTTCCTGATAATGTAGAATCATGACAGGTTTTTCCTGATGATGAAAGTATTTGTGCTTTCTCGCAGAATGATCCTATTAAACGAAAGGAAACAATATCTTTGGAAGAAAATAAGTTTCCTAAAATATTAACCCCTCTAGAGAGCTCATTCTCGTCTAGTAATGTTGGGAATAAGAAAGACAAAGAAGAGGATAATTCAAAAAGAAAAATTGGTGCTATTGTTTCGATGAATATTGGGACTCAGGATGATCCAAATATTTTGAAAATTGGAGCCCAATGTTCAAAAAAGGAAAAATATAAATTGATGGAGTTATTATGTGAATTTAAAGATGTATTTGATTGGTCATATGAGGATATTCATGGTTTTGATCCTAATGTTATTCAACATGCTATTCCTATCAATGAAGAAGCAAAGTCAGTTAGACAAAGACAAAGGCCTATCAATACTGCCTTGGAAGATACAATTAGAAAGGAAGTTGAAAAAATAATTAATGCTCACATTATATTTTCTATAAATGATTTTGAGTGGGTATCTAATCTTGTCCCAGTACGGAAGAAAAGTGGTGATATCAGATTATTGAAGTATCGGATCCTGTCACTAAGAGGGGGGGAGGGTGAATTAGTGACACAATAATTTTATCAATTTTCTTTTATTTATGAAAAAGGAATTTTGACACAATATTTATCGTGGAACCCAAATGGGAAAAACCACAAACTCTTTTCTATTAATTGCAAAAAAAAATTTACATGTTACATAGAATGAATATATTCTTCCTTTTTGATCAGCACCAACTGATCAGGATGCACCCACACCCTTATTCACCATCACCAACTGGTAGGAGGCAACAACCCCCTATTTAGTCAGCTACAACTCACAAGGAAGCACCAACTCCCTCTGCAGGAACCAACCTGCCCTTGCACCACCCAACCACCCTTGATTTTCTGAATCTGGACAAACTTTTGTTTCAAGTCTTTTACTGCATCTCTCTCTACTTCTCTGATTTAATATATTCTTTGATTCGAACTGCAGAGACACACTTTCTTCTCACCACTCTTTCTCGTTTATATATTCTTCAAAACAACATAAGTGTTATACATTGTGTCCCTTTATTTGGAGCATCACACCTCTTTGTTTAACTTAACCATAAACATTGTTTTAACATTTTTATCATGAAGGATTTTCATAAATTGATCACAGATATGGATCAATTTCATCCTTTAAACTCGATCTTGAACCTTTGTTATTTTCACAGGAACCGAATTATATGGAGGCACTTCCTTCAAACCATTACATGTGACCGAGCATTTACATAACCACGGGCTTAGCAATTACAACAACATATTATATTGTCATTTAGATCTCTTATATCATATGACCAAAGGCGGTGACCAAACGCTAGGTGAGACAAGCCCTTGAGCATTTATTAATTCAACGATCATGATTCAATCTTCTGATGAGATGGACGGCTGACGAAACTTCGCCCTTCAGAACTTCGGGATTTCAATTTTTCAAACCTTAGAATCAGATCATACGGTTTATTTCACGGAAACAAATCAATGGTTAGATTTGATCCTTACACTCATCCTTTCATTGTTCAATCTGATGGCTAGGACTTAATCAAACATTGAGATGGACGGTTGTTGGAAATTCTCCCTTCGGAACTTCAGGATTTCAACTTTTCAAACTTACACTATCCTTCCACTGTACTATGATCAACGATTGAGAATACACTCGAAGTGATCTTTCAGATCAGATGACTCGTATCCTTGCTGGCGTTGTCTGCTGACGTAGTCTGCCACATGTCCTTGCTGACATGGTCTGCCACATATCATTGCTGACGTGGTCTGCCAAATATCATTGCTGACATGGTTTGCTGAAGTGATCTCCCATATGTACTTTTCTGACATGATCTGCCACATGTCCTTGCCGACGTGGTCTACCACATGTCCTTGCCATCGAGGTTTGTTGATGTGGTCTTCCACCGTGGTCTGTCACATGTCCTCTTGAATCGGATGGTTGAGTTTTACTTCAGATGATCCGGCGGTTGAGAATTTATTTTGGCTCTCTGGGTCTTCGGGCTTAGGGAATTTCAAATCTCAAACTTTCTGGAGCGTAACCTCCTTACATATTTAGACCTGAAGTGAAATGTGTTCACTTGATCAGGATCTTGGATCAACGACTTGATTTGTCTACGGTGCTGCTCTTCTATCTTACCATGTCCTTCCACTTAGAATGATCCAACGACTGACGAAAATTCGCATAAATGAGATCTCGGATATTACCTCACTTATCCTATCCTTCAACTTGAAAATGATCTGACGGCTAACGAGAATTCGGGTTTGATCCGACGGCTGACGGGTATTCGGATAATCAAATTCTCAACCCTTTAGCCCCACTTATCCTATCCTTCCACTTTAATATGATTTGACGGCTGACAAGAATTCGGGTTTGATCTGACGGTCGACGAGTATTCAGATAATCAAATTCTCATCCCTTTAGCCCCGTTTATCCTATCCTTC
This sequence comes from Picea engelmannii, assembly GCA_009831015.1. Taxonomy (NCBI): domain Eukaryota; kingdom Viridiplantae; phylum Streptophyta; class Pinopsida; order Pinales; family Pinaceae; genus Picea; species Picea engelmannii. The sequence goes on along the minus strand of ML777279.1, from coordinate 392,549 downwards.
CACTTTAAGATGATCCGACGGTCACGATCCTCCAACGGTCCTCAAGCCCACAGTCACTCATATGACCGACGTCCATAATATTTAGACGATCAACATGGTCAATTTCTTGATCGAACGGCTTCTTAGGATTCTCACTCTGATCGGACAGTTGTTGAGGCTTCTCACCCCGAGCATATGCTTTTCCTTCCGAGATTTGATCTTTGCATTTGCTAACCCTCTTGAGATTTTACCATAGGAACATTGTTGATCCTATTGTGATCAATAGTAATCACAAATTTCTTTATCCTATCTCTGCATTTTCTAACCCTCCTGAGTTTTTATCATAGGAACATTGTTGATCCTATTGTGATCAACAATAATCATGATTTCTTCAGTCTTAAGGTGATGTTCTTCTGTCGATTCTTAGTATACTTTTCTTCCTAAGATTAACCTTGATGTTTTGCTTATTATGACTGTTGACATCAATGACAACACATGAATGAAAATATATCCAACAATCTCCCCCTTTGTCATTGAGGGAAACACACTAACTTCATACACAAACTCCCCATGTGATGTTGCATCTCTCCTCTAAAGTTACTCTCCCTCATTGACGTCAATGGCAAAGGGTTTCTTCTCCTACGATCTGTCTGTCTAAATACTTTTTATCAGATTCTTGACCATTGGTAAATCCTCTTGCAATCACACTTTTCCCGTCATAACTGAATGACTCCTTCTGACATTGATTGTTGTCTCCCCCTGAATAGGTGCCAACTGATGCATTATTTTCTTGAGAGATTTAGGTTGGAAGAAGGATTAATCCCAATTTTTTCCTGAGATATTCAAATACATCTCTGCTTAAGGGTTTTGTGAAAATATTTTCCACTTTTTCTTGTGTTGGAACATATTCCAATTTAATGTTCTTATTTTCAGCCTGATCTCTTAGATAGTGGTACTTTATGGGAATGTGTTTCGATTTTGAGTGTTGGACAGGCTTCTTAGAGAGAATTATAGCTCTTGTATTATCACAGTGGATAATAATAGGTTCTTCAAATACTATTTTGATGTCGTGTAGGGTTTTTTTCATCCATTCCACTTGTGTGCAACATTCTTTTGCTACAATATACTCAACTTTAGTGCTAGACAGAGAAATTAAGGATTGTTTCTTGATTATCCAAGCTACTAATGATTCTCCCAAAAATAATGCTCCTCCACTTGTACTTTTTCTGTCATCTACACTTCCTGCCCAATCAACATCTGAATAGGATTTTAAAGTGAATGAATCTTTGCTAGGGTACCACAAACCAAGATCTATGGTTCCTCTCAAATACCTAAAGATTATTTTTACGGCTTGAACATGGTTCTCCTTTGGTGATCCTTGGAATCTAGCCACCATCCCAACAACTTGTTTGACATTGGGTCTGGAAGCTTTTACATAGAGAAAAATACCAATCATTGATCTGTAGTGTTTTGGATCTACAGCTTTGGACTCATCGTCATTGCTTAGTTTGCATCCAACTGTCATAGGTGTACTAACAGGTTTGCAATTCTCCAACTGGAATCCCTTAAGCATATATTTAACATACTTAGACTGATGGATAAAGAATCCTCTTTTGGACTGTATTATTTGTAATCCAAGAATGAAATTAAGTTCACCAAGCAAAGACATTTCAAATTCTTGATGTATCATTCTAGCAAAGTCCTTACTCATTTTTTCATCATCACTGCCAAATATAATATCATCAACATATAATCCCACAATAATCATGGTATTACCATCAATTTTATAGTAAAGATTGTTGTATGTTGATCCCCTTTTGAGGCCTTGTTTTTGTAAGTAAGAATCTAGCCTTGCATACCATGCTCTGGGTGCTTGTTTTAGCCCATAGAGTGCTTTCTTTAATTTACAGACATAGTCTCCTTTGTTAGTTAATTGAAACTCTTTTGGTTGCTCAATATAGACTTCCTCTTCTAAGTTTCCGTTGAGAAATGTTGACTTGACATCCATTTGGTACACTTTAAATTTTCTATAGATGGAGAAAGTTAGGAACATCCTAATTGTCTCCAATCTAGCCACAGGTGCAAAGGTTTCTTCATAATTTGTTTTACATGTTACATAGAAGGAATATATTCTTCCTTTTTTATCAGCACCAATTGATTAGGATGCACCCACACCCTTATTCACCAGCACCAACTGGTAGGAGGCAACGACCCCCTATTTAGTCCGTTGCGACAGACAAGGAAGCACCAACTCCCTCTATAGACACCAACCTGCCCTTGTACCACCTAACCAGCCTTGATTTTCTGAATCTAGACAAACTTTTGTTTCAACTCTTTTACTGCATCTCTCTCTACTTCTCTTATTTAATATATTCTCTGATTCGGTCTGCAGAGACACACTTTCTTCTCACCACTCTTTCTCGTTTATATATTCTTCAAAACAACGTGAGTGTTATACACTGTGTCCCTTTATTTGGAGCATCGCACCTCTTCGTTTAACTTAACCATAAACATTGTTTTAACATTTTTATCGTGAAGGTTTTTCATAAATTGATCACAAATATGGATCAATTTCATCCTTTAAACTCAATCTCGAACCTCTGTTATTTTCACAGGAACCGAATTCTATGGAGGCGCTTCCTTCAAACCATTACACATGACCGAGCGTTTACAGAACCATGGGCTTACCAATTACGGTGATGTATTATATTGTTATTTAGATCTCTTGTATCATATGACCAACGGCGGTGACCAAATGCTAGGTGAGATGAGCGCTTGAGTGATTATTAATTCAATGGTCATGATTCAATCTTCTGATGAGATGGACGACTGATGAAACTTCGCCCTTCAGAACTTCAGGATTTCAACTTTTCAAACCTTAGAATCAGATCGGACAGTTGATTTCATGGAATCAAATCAATGGTCATATTTGATCCTTACACTCATCCTTTCATTTTTCAATCCGACAACTAGGACTTAATCAAACATTGAGATGGATGATTGTCAGAACTTCTCCCTTCGGAACTTCGATATTTCAACTTTTCAAACTTACACTATCCTTCCATTGTATTATGATCAATGGTTGAGAATACACACGAAGTGATATTTCAAATCGAACGACTTGTATCCTTGCTGACGTAGTTTGTTGACGTGGTATGCCACATACCATTGCTGACGTGGTTTGTTGATGTGATCTCCCATATGTCCTTTGCTGACATGGTCCGCCACATGTCCTTGCCGATGTGGTCTGCCACATGTCCTTGCTGACGAGGTCTATTGACGTGGTATTCCACTGTGGTCTGTCACATGTCTTCTTGAATCAGACAGCGGAGGCTTACTTCGGATGATCCAACGGTCAAGAATTTATTTCAGCTCTTCGAGCTTCTGGAATTTCAAATCTCAAAATTTCTGGAGTGTAACCTCCTCACATCTTTAGACCCGAAGTGAAAGATGTTTGTTCAATCAGGATCTTGGATCAACAACTTGATCTATCTATGGTGTTTCTCTTCTATCTTATACTCTCCTTCCACTTAGGATGATCCAACGGCTGACGAAAATTTGCATAAATGATATCTCAGATCTTACCTCGCTTATCTTATCCTTCCACTCGAAAATGATCTGACGACTGATGGGAATTCGGGTTTGATCCAAAGGCTGACGGATATTTGGATAATCAAATTCTCAACCCTTTAGCCCCACTTATCCTATCCTTCCACTTTAAGATGATCTGACGGCTGATGAGAATTCAGGTTTGATCTGACGACTAACGGGTATTCGAATAATCAAATTCTCAACCCTTTAGCCTTGCTTATCCTATCCTTCCACTTTAATATGATCTGACGGTCATGATCCTCCAACGGTCCTCAAGCCCACGGTCACTCATATGACCGACTTCTGTAATATTTAGAGGATCAACACGGTCAATTTCTTGATCGGATGACTGTTGAGGCTTCTCACTCTGATCGGACAGCTGTTGAGGATTATCACCCTAAGCATATGATTTTCCTTCCGAGATTTGATCTCTGCATTTGCTAACCCTCCTGAGCTTTATCATAGGAACATTGTTGATCCTATCGTGATCAATAGTAATCACAAATTTCTTCATCCTATCTCTGCATTTTCTAACCCTCCTGAGCTTTTATCATAGGAACATTGTTGATCCTATCGTGATCAACAATAATCACGAATTGCTTCAACCTTAAGGTGATGTTCTTCTGTCGATTCTTAGTATACTCTTTTTCCTGAGATTAACCTTGTTGCTCTGCTTATTATGACTATTGACATCAATGACAACACATGAATGAAAATATGTCCAACAATTATGTGTTGATTTCCATACTTTAAATAGGGAAAGTGTAAATGATAATTTTCCCCTTCGAAATATGGAACTAATTTTGAAGCAAGTAGCACGGTAAAAAATGATGTCTCTTCTTGATGGGTTTTCAGGTTATAATCAAATCAGAGTCAAGAGAGATGATAAATACAAAACCACATTCACCATGCGGTGGGGCACCTTTGCATACGAAAGAATGCCTTTTGGTCTAATAAATGTAGGTTCTACTTTTTAGAGGGATATGCAAATAGATTTTGATGATTTTATCAGTAAGATTATTCAAATCTATCTCAATGATTGAACTGTCTATTTTAGAAATCGACAAGATCACTTTAATGATCTAAGAAAAGTTTTCTTACGTTGCAAAAAAATTGGAATGTCCTTGAATCCTAAGAAATATATATTTGGTGTTACATAAGGTAAAATTCGTTGTTATATTGTTTATGATACATGAATTAGTATTGACCCTGAGAGGGTTATTGCAATCCAAAATCTTCAAGCCCCTTCTTCTAAAAAATAAATTCAATCTTTTATGGGTAAAATTAATTTTTTTAGAAGATTTGTTCATGATTTTGCTAGAATGGTCAAACCAATTCACAATATGCTGAAGAAAGATCAATCATTCTCATGGAAATATAACACCGAAAAATATTTCATAAAAATCAAGAGAGCAATCAATTATTCTCCTGTATTGGAAAAAATGAATTTTGAAAAAAAATTCATTATTTATACTAATGCCACGGAAGAAGCAATCTCTAGTATTCTTCTTCAAAAAGATGATCAAGATAATGAACAACCAATAGCTTACATGAGGCAAAGATTATCATATGATGAATTTAAATACACATTGATTTAAAAATATATTTATTCTCTTGTAAAATCTATTGAAAAGTTTTGTCATTTTATCTTAGGAAAGCACACTCAGTTAAAAGTCCCTTTACATGTTGTTAATTTTTTTGTTTCTCAAACACATCTTTCAGGAAAACCTGTACATTGGATTTCCAAGATATAAGAACATGATTTCATGATAAAAAACTTTAATACAATCAAAGGACAAGATCTATCCTTACACCTGGCTCAACATCTTGAACCAGGTGCTTCTTCTGAAAATGGCAAGGATGCCTTGTCTGCACTTTTTCTTGTTGAACATGAAAATATGTATTTAGTATAACATCCTTGGTATCAAAACATAATTTAATATTTTCAATTTCAAAATGTCCTAATAATATTGAGTACCATGAACGCAGGAGGGTTCATATTGAAGCTTCCAAATATCTAATCTTAGGTACCTATATTTTCCGCAAAACTGTTGATGGATTGTTATTACGTTGTGTAGACAATAAAGCAACCCAAAATATATTAAACGAGATTCATGGATCGACAGACTCATGTATTCACATTGGTGGTCATTTTTCTGTAAAAGCCATTGCATATAAAATTTTGAGAATTGGTTATTATCGACCTTCAATCTTTAAAGGTTCTTATAAATTTACACATGCTTGTGATGAATGCCAAAAGTTTGTTGGAAAAACAAAAATTATCTACCATGTCCTTACAACATGTTCTTCATGATTTCCCTTTTTATAAGTGGGGATTATATTTCATTGGTCCTATTAATCCTTCATCTTCTGCTGGACATATTTTTATACTAACAACAACATACTACTTCACTAAGGGGACTAAAGTTGTACCAATCAAGCATGCAAAAGATGAACATGCAATCTCATTCTTGGAATCTAATATATTTTCTCATTTTGGTATTTTGATAGAAATCATCACTGATGATGCTCCAACTTTTATATATGGAAAATTTACCCAATTTCTTAATAAATTCGCGGCGAAATTTTTTACCTACTCTACTTACTATCCGTACGGAAATGGGAAAGTTGAATCTACAAATAAAAATATGGTCAAAATTTTAAAGAAGATCATAAATGATCAAATTCACTAGTGGCACACATTACTCGCTTATGCACTTTGGGCAGACTGAACCACTACTAAAAATAGTACTGGCCATACCCCTTTTCAACTCTTATACCATCAAGAATAAATAATGGTCATGGAACTTGAGTTGACTTCCCTTAGATTAGCATTGCAGGCTGAAGATTTTTACTCTACAAACATCCCTCAGAGGATTAATGCTTTGTTGGATCTAGAAGAACAAAAGAGCTTTGATCTTGAAAATATTAAGAAGAGGTAGCAATCTATCAAGATATATTTTTCCAAAAGAGAAAAATTAGATACTTTTGCGGCTGATGAAAAAGTTTTACTTGGGGATTCTTCTCATGCTAACAAAGGTAAGCATACAAAGTTTCAGAAGCTATGGTTGGGTCCTTATATAATCACTTCCGTTGTTGGTAATAATTCTTATTTGTTAGAAGACACAGATGGACGATTGTTTTCATATATCAATAATAGTTTGCATTTGAAACACTATGTCGAACCTTGCTTATTTTTAATTTCAATGTTTCTTGTATATAATTTTGATTTTTTGCTTTTTTATTTTTTTTTCTCTTTTATATTTCTTTTCAGTTATATTTCTTTTCTCTTTTTTTATTGATTTTTTTTTCTATTTTTTTGTTTTGATTTTGATTTATGAGTTGAAATTGGATCAATCAAGTTTCTTGTTTGATCACTCAATTGCAAATTTTTCATTAGTCTGTTATGAAAGAAAACAAACAACAAAGTTAAATGAATGATTTTTAGTCTACAACATTACTTATGTAGTTTTTGTTATACCTACCAGACTGTCTTGCTAAGACTTTATGATTATAGCTTGTTCCCTCTTATTCTTTCCTATTCCACCCTTCATGAGTGTTCATTCAAGAGCATATTAGAATTTTTTTACAAAATATTTATTGAATTACATGAAAAGAATAAATCACTAGAAAATACGTTTTCAAGTTTTAAAATAAAAACCAGAAAATTATGAGTTATAGTCAATCAGAAATTTGACTTCCCTGTGGAATTACCAGATGTTGACTCAGAATCTCATCACCTAATATAAGTTCCAAAGAGATTCTAAAAAATTGTGGCTCATAGGCTAGGTGAAGAGTGTCAAAGGATAATAAAGGACTATTTAACAAAAGAAAATCATCCATAAATGTTTGTGACACCATCTTTAGAGATGACGAGAGAGGAGAAAGATTTCCCTAACACAAATGATCCCACCCGACCCTTCCAAAAATTTTGTGTCAAATGTTTTGGATAAAATCAAGCATGTGTTTCTACATCTCAAAATTACACAAAGGCATTGGGCATAAATGCGTACAAGCCCATAACCCACAAAAACATCATATTTCTTATTGCATGACCATGGATCTACTTACCTTATTATATCTATTATTATTTCATAACCATGTATCTAATTACCTTCTTATAGAATGAATAAATTGGCACACACAAGAAGAACACTAAACATGGTGATCGATGCCTCACTTGAATTTAATAATGCTCTCTCATGTTCAAAGTTTATGTCTAGAGAAGTCTATAAATCCAGTTGATTTAAAAAATTATAACAAATGAATGAGGGGTTTTAAGAAATTACATAATACATTATTGGGTTTCATTAAGGAAGTTACAATCTCTTAAAAACCTAGAACACATATTTTTGGAACATAATAGACAACAATCAAAGAATCTTGTTGACAATCGAGAGGCCTTCTTATTTGAATGAATACTCTTCTCTTTATTGTGCTATATGATATTTAATTTAGAAGAAGAAAACTAAATTTTTGAGACACATTATAGTGTCATTTTCAATGAGATAAGCACACCATTAAGGTCCTTTTTTTTTTTATGGAGAGCTCTCATTTTTCAATAGAAAGAAATATCGACACTATTAATAGGACTACATTATTCATTCTCGAATTTATGATACAATATAATATGTGCATATCACATCCCATCTTGTGATAAGTCACATATGTTCTCCCTAGCATAGTTGTTACTTCTATTTTTCTATAGAGAAATTCACTCTATGATTGCTTGGTTTCACTTCTAACCTATAATCAGTGTTTCTATATTATAAGGGAAAATGAAATTCAAGAACGATGTTTCAAAATTATCACTACATTTTAAGCATAATCAATATATTCCTATAAGGGTCGTCAACAATTTCCAAGGTTAACCCTAACAATGACCAATTTAGGATTGCGAGACTTTACCATCCATAGAATCCTATCATATGGGTTCCTTGTAGAAATAATTAGATTAGGTTGGTGAGGAAGTTGGAATGTTAGGTTGACTATTAAGCCTCCCTTAGATTTATGTTAAATATACCTGGTTAGATATCTCCTGTAGAAACCTAACCTTCCTCACAAGGACAACAAGGACGAATCCATAAGATCTTTTCCACCAAGGTGGCCTCACACAACTTAGTACCCAAAATATTTATTTGGTTATTGTTTTTCTTGTAATCACTTTGGTCATAAAGCAATAGATTATAGAGCACATGCAAGAAATGATTATGTGTGGAACAAAAACATGAGTACTTATGGTTTTTCAAATAGAAACCATAATTCATTTGATCCTTTATTTGATTATAATGTTGTATGTTTTAAGTGCAACAACTATGGGAACATATCACATTTTTGTAGAAGTGACATTGTAGAATCTCCTAGGCAAAATAGGGAAAAAATACCCTTGCCAAACAAAAGAAAAAATCCACAAAAGTTTGGAAAAAGAAGCAGGAGCAAGAAGAGTAGAAGAAGGAGAAATATATGCTTGTGCAAAACTGCACTTCATGCCCAAAATAAATGAAATCAATGGTACATATGCAATGGATTCTCAAGCCACATGATAGGGGACCAGACCAAGTTTCTCACTTTGAAGGAAGTAAACGAAGGCAGTGTAACATTTGGAGATAATAATACTGCAAGAATAGCTAGAAAAGGTACTCTTAGTATTGATAATGGAAATACTAAAACAAATAATGTCAAGTTGGAATATATTTCCACCAAAGAACAAATTGCGGATATTTTCACAAAACCCCTTCCCAAAGAGACATTTGAATATCTCAAACAAAAATTGAGAGTGACATCCATCTCATACTATCACTAAGTACTTAAGGAGAAGCACAAGTTCAGGGGGAGCATCCCTTTTCCATTGGTGTCAAAGGGGGAGAGTTTCAGACAAGGGGAGTATTGCAACAAAGGGGGAGAATTATTTTTATGCTTGGTGGACTATGTGTTTCATTGCAGGATTTCCATCAATGAAAAAGGGGGAGATTGTTGAACATATTGTGATTTATATCAAATACAATATATGATATAATATTGTCATTGATTCTTTGTGTAAATATATTTACGTACAAATAATTTGGTAAAGAAAGATTTATCAAAGCAAATAATTTGGCAAAGAAATATTTACCGAAGCAAATAAAATAGGAAAATACCATGGGTTGGTTATCAAAACCATGTGATTTTCTTTGGGAGAATAAAAATGAATGAATTTTTTAATTAATGGACTTGTCTCTTGGAATCATTGTAGCTCTTCATGAAGAGACACAAAGTGGTATAAAAGGAAGAAGCATTAGAGATAAAAGTGATTGAGTGAAAATGTAATATCCTTTGATATAAAGAACAACATTTGAAGAGGATATATATATATATATATATATATATATATATATATATATATATGAGAAAATATTGAATACCAATCTGAGAAAAGAGAGTTTTGAAAAGAAGAATATATATGTGAAGAAGTAGCAAGCAGATTTGGTGAAGCCAACATGAATGTTCATCATCTTTTGAATAAGTTATATACAGTTTGAAGGTTGATGCTACACAAACGAAGATACTAATGTATTTTGATAAGTTGGTGCTTAGCGGTGGGGATTGGTGTCTCCAGTAGGTTGGTTCCTACAAAGAGTTATAAAGATAATTTTTTGTGGTTTTCTCCCGAAAGGGTTTCCATATAAATATGGTGTTATGTTCTCTATAATTGAAAGATATTACAAGTGATTTATTTATTATGGTTGTTGAATGTTTAAATAAGAAAAATATTGTCTTATACTAATTCATCCCCC
>ML777279.1:357542-382156 GCA_009831015.1 Picea engelmannii | reverse complement strand
CCGCCCTCTCAGTATAAGTGTGTGCTCAAAAATAATAGTATAGATATTAGCGACTCTCTTTGGTGTTGCAAGGAAACATTAACATTGTTGACATTTTTGTTATGAACATTGAAGAGAAGTGAAGTGGAAGTGTGATGTGAGGGAGGGGTCGAGGAGGAGCCATATGATTTTCCACCTTTACATGGTTGGCCTTGTTCAATAGAGAATAAATCATTCTGGAAACCAAGCAAATCTTGAGTGAGTATGTATTTTGGCATCTTTCATTTTTAATATCATTGATATAATGTTAATTATTGATTGAATAAACAATATATTATTTAGTTTATTATAAATTTTCTATGGCATTATACAAACACTACATTTTGTTGTTCCAAGAGTGTTGTCTACCTTATGTCATGTTGCCAAATCTACAGTTGTCTAAATGATTAAGGTAATGTCAATTTGTATTGGAAATTTTAGTTTTTTTCCCTTTTTAAATTTTCGTCAATCTCATTCATTTAATATATTCATGATGGCTCTTGATATTCTGGTTGCAATCTGTAACATATGGGAAAGTGTTTGTGTTGGGTGGGGTAATCCAGTTGACCACGAAATATGAATGTCCCTACCAAGAGATTATATATTATCTTCCTCTTTGTTCTATTCCATATTTTCGAAAGGTATTTTTATTCATCTAATCATGTCTGCATAATATACATATGCTATAGGAATGCTTATGTTGTAGATAAAATTGTTTCATTTTAATCCAGGTTACCCAATGCTCCCAATTATTTTTTTCCTCCATATTTCCGAATTTCTCAAACCAAAAGAGATGGATTGTAATTTATATTAGGAGGAAGATTAATTCCCAAACATTAGGTGTTTCCACTTTGACTTTGACGGATACAAAGTAATATTGTTGTAGTATATATATTACGTCTTGAAGAGTAGCTATACACTCTCTATAAAATTATTGATGAGGTGTAATGAAAACATGTGCTCCCATTTTGGAAGATAACAATCTTGACTACCTTTTTGACACTGCACTACCTATGTAGGATTCCCTTGTCACCATGGCCTATAATCTAATAACAAGAGTGATCTAGTACTTGATCTTCTTCATTCGTATTATTTGTTGGCTCAAAGTATTAGGTATATCCATATTCTAATTAATTATTTGTAATAAGGCTACATTTAGAATTTTTCATGTAATCCCACCTTTACCTCACTACCCTTTTACGAGTCTCTAACTTTTCCATGACCAAGCATTTAATTTAAATACTTCACTAACAAAAATAATGCATCTTACATATTGGTACAATAATCAATTATCACCCTGAAAAGTATTAATTTGGGTGCAAAGGAACATTTTTCCATTTTGTAAGGAGTCATCTACAACTAATGCAACATGAACGACCATCTACTTTTCTAGTGTACTTGTCTGGTATATGCTTACAGCATTCTCGTGTGTGTGTGACTAGTTTATTCATCTGCAAATAGGACCTAAAATTAGCCTGCATGTAAACACTATCTAGAATGTAATGGAATGTTGTAACTCCATTAGGTATTTTAGAGTAGCATGAGGAAAATTACAATGTTGTGAAGTTGGATTACAATGCCTTTTTTTGATGAACTTGGTTTTGATGGATATCAATGCATCCAAATCCTATATTCTATGTTGGTTTTGTAACTTATTTGGACCTTTATGAATACATTAATTGCCACAAGTTCTAATTTTGTTAGATCCCCCCATTTTACAACACTTCTATTGTATCAATAACTTATCTTGTACTCTCTCTTTTAGTTTTTTTTAGATTCTCTAGCTAGACATTTAGTAGTTAGTCTCTAGCCTAATCTTAGATCTTATTATATTTAGGATTTTACAATTATTCTCATATATTCCTTGGTAAACCAACTTTATACCAACACTAGATGTACTATATTAGTCCTTTTGACTTACTTTTTTGGTCTTTTATTAGACATTAATAAAATTATCTTATCTGACCTTATCTCACAAAATTTCAAACAACTTAAATTGTGGTGCTTATGTGAAGATACCAATTCTTTTGTGATGTTCTTGGACCACCTATCCAGGCCACATCAACGTGAAAAATCTCTCAATTCCAAACATAATGTACCCATCGATCCAGGTACCTCTAAATTTGCCTTCTTGGGAAAATTTGAGGTTTTGTTACTAATATTTAATTAATCAAGAAACATGTTACCAACACATGATATAATCAAGAACATGCTAAACCATACAAGAAATGAATAACATGTTATGCACAAAATTAACAAGAAGTATGTAAATTATAAGCACATATTTCAGAGATGGTAAATACATAGAAAAATATGAATTCACATAAAACATAGAGAGCACTTATATTTAAATTAACCATTCACCAACTGAATATAGACATCAAACGTTCCACCCAACCATAGACACTTGATACAGGATCTTTTCATCGATTGACTTATAAAAAATTGCATTAAATGAGCATAAATTAAAGTGCACCATTAAAGAAGGAAAAGCTCAATAATGAAGAGACATAAGCATCAAATCTAAACACAAAAATTGATAACAAAGTTCGTCCCTAGTGGACTACGTCTCTGGGTCCTGCTCTCAAATGGGTAGGCCTTTTTATTAACTCAACAAAATAATTTTTCAAAATACATAAGCATACCTCATTATGAAATCAAGCTGCATAAGTTTTCCTCAGATCAGAAAGAAGACAACACTACTGAATTTTTGGCGTCAAATTACCCAAAAATGATTGTCTCCATGCTTCGATTCGACTCTGGTAGTCCCAGGCCCAAGAGAAACTCTGTCTCGGTTTCCATGCATTGTAACCTGCAATAAATGCTGAGAAATTTTTCTCGAAATTCGTGTTGGTTCATACCCTCGCGCGCCCTCTCCCTGCAACCTAGGTAGATTCACCTTTTAAGCAAAAAGTCTGACTTTGTAATCAACAGAGACTGTTGGCCATATGGTTAGTAGAGCATATGTTAAGGCGTCGGTAGAGGGGGAGGTCCCTGGGTCGAGCCCACGGGCCTTCCCTTTTGTCTTGTTTGTTGTAACATATGCATATATTTGTATTTAGTTGTTCCGCCAGACTTAGTAGTGGTTATATGTAAATCCGTTGGCACTAGATTTGGCGGGATCCCACCGGATTTGGAGGACCCGCCAAATCTCTTTATATATATTTTTTGAAAATTCATTCTCGGGCTTTCATTGGGCATTTTCCCACTGCCACGTGGCAGCCCATGACTGGGCCACGAGGCAACCAACTATTGGGCCATGTCAACCACTGTACAATCACCCTGCCACGTCAGTGTATGGTCTACCAACTCATCCTACCACATCATCTACCACGTCACTATACAGCATGCCACGTGGCTATATGGGCTTCCATGTGGCATAATTTTATTGGTCCACGAAATGACCCAGAAATGCCAAATATGAGTGACACATGACAGCCGCTGGTGCTACCACGTCACCATGTTGATGTCATGCTGACATCATCATGACATGTGTCACCTCCTGTGCATGACACATATGTTGTATGGATTTTGACATCATCCGTACTGATGCTGATGTCAACAATACAGATGTTGACTCATCCCCTGTTGACTGGGCTAGGTTGACCAAACTTTGACCGTGAATATCTTTCGATCTGTAACTCTGTTTGACGATATGTTTGCGTCATTGGAAATCTTGTGATGCACTCTTCGTGATGATGTCATTTTCACTGAGTTTTGAGAACTTTGAATTTTTTTCCCTTTCTTTCTCTGCTGAGGCCATTCTGAGCGTCCTGACTTGGTTCTGTGAGTTCTGAGTTGTCGTTAGTCTTCTCTGGATACTTTTTAGATCACGCCTTCCCGCTAAGAGCTTTTTGGACCACCAAAATTTTTCATCAATCAAAATATAAGTGAGGGAAAAGTTCCCTCACCTTGTCCTTCTCAATCCACTTTTCCTTGCTTGGATGTGTGCCCTTTAATCCTACTCGAGGATAATCAACATCACCCCTACGTGAAGTCCTCATCCTTCTGTCCAGGATGATATATTCCTTTAACTCATCCAAGTACTCATGAGCAAACTCATCAACTGAAGGTATTGAAATTTCCTCATCCTGATCCATGATCATGGGAGGCTCAAAAAGTTTCAAGTTCTCTACATTTACAACTAAGTAAATCTGCATATAAGGTGGAAGATCCAGATGAAAATCATTGGTACCACTTTTCTCCAAAATAGTGAAGGGTCCATAACGAATGGGCTTGAGTTTCTTTCCTTCACCCTTCAATCTCTCCTTGTTGATGTGAATCCATACCCGGTCTCCAACCTGGAACTGATGATCAACCCTGTGTTTTTCATGTCGAGATTTATACTATGCTTGAATTTTCTCCAATTGTTCCCTGACCGCTTGGTGTACCCGTTGGATCCTCTGGATGAACTTGTAGGCTTTGTCTTCATTTCTTTCTTCATTTGAATCGGCATCTCTCCCATACATCAAGTCCAAACGAACTTTAGGTAGGTACTCAAAACATGTCTCAAAAGGAAAACTCTAAGTGGATGAATGTAAGGCTTGATTGTAAGCATGTTGTACATAGGGTATATGTTCATCCCATAACTTGGGATGCTTGTTGCAGTAGCCTCAAATCAAAAGTACCATTGTTTGGTTTACAACCTCTTTCTGTCCATCAGTCTATGGATGGAAAGAAGTGCTCCTCTTCAATTTGGTGTCCATCATTCTCCACAAGCTTGTCCAAAAATCCCCAAGGAATTGAGTATCTTGATCTGAGATAATGGATGTGGGTAATCCAAAGTGAACCCAAACATACTGAAAGAAGAGATTAGCAGTTTGCTCAGCAGTTATCTGCTCTTTACATGGCATTAAGATACACATCTTGTTGAACCTATCCACTACAACATACAAGTAGTCATGAACCCCTTTTGACATTGGTAAAGCCCATACAAAATCCATGGAGATACTTTCCCATGGATGGGATGGAATAGGTAGTGATGAGTATAGCCCCAGTTTTCTATTAGTGGGCTTACAAGTAGAACACATCACACACCCCTTTACATATTTAGTTACAATTGCTTTCATTTGAGGCCAGTAACAAAACCTCTTTAAATTAGCCATAGTTTTTCCTACCCCAAAATTCCCATACACAAGAGAAGTCTAATTTTCTCGTACTACATGGACTCATTCACTTGTAGGAATACATAGCTTTCCAAGATGGTAGAGTAGTTTTCCCTGCAGACAATAGTTCTCTACCTGTGCACCATGGGTTAGCTTCTCATATACTTCTTTAAAATATTCATCAATGTCATATTGTTACACATAGCTATCATGAGATAAAGAAGTATTCTTCAAAATAATAGAAGCAACAATAGGAGGTATAGAAGGCATATCAACTACCTTGCTGCTTGTACCCTTTTTGTACTTGATTACCAAATGGAATTGTTGTAGGAAACCCATCCATCTGAAGTGTCGAGATTGTTGCAGTTTGGTTTGTGCTTGGAGATACTGTAAGGGTTAATGGTGATCTGTATGTATGATTATTTCCTTCCCTAACAAGTAGTGCTTCCATTTCTTTACTCTTTTAACTAATGCATACAACTCTTTATCATATGTAGGATAGTTAACAACAATTTGGTTAAAAGTTTCAAAGTGGTAACAGATAGGCTTACTATATTGCATCAATACTGCAGCCATGGCGTATCCATTGGCATCTGTCTCGATCTCAAAGGGATGTTGAAGATTCGGTAGTGCTAATACTGGTGCGGTACTGATGTTTTCCTTCAAAGTGTCGAATATAATTGTGAAGTGCGCCAATATACTTCATTAAAGTTTCATAAGAATCCAAAGGAAAGTTTAATGCAAGATATTTCTTCCTAAATTATTTTGTGAAACTTTGTACAGTTTGACCTTTACTTTGTCTTAAAGTTTTCCATTCCATCATTGTTTTATGTAAATAACCCAATGGATAAAATTGTTTCCTTATCGTTGATTTAAATTCCAACCATGAGGAAAGAAGATTGCCACACTTACGTATGTCCTGGAGTTTTCTCTCCCATCATATGAGAGCAGTGCCTTCCAACCGAAGAGAATCCAATTGCACTTTAACTTCCTCTTCATTAATATGTTGAGAACAAAAATATACTTCAACCTGTCAAATTCAATTATCTAGCTTTCCAGGATTAGCATCTCCATTAAACATAGGTAAAGCAAATTTTACATCAATCTTTAATAATGGTTTCTTAAAAGAGGCTTTATGGCTAGAATGATGAGAATGATGAGAATGCTTAGAGGAAGAAGACCTAGAACTTGATCGTGAATATGGAGGCTCAGGAGCGTCTCCTCCAGCCCCTTGATTTATCGAAGCATCATCATCAGCATGTGTTTCCTTTTTCTTCATTTTCTTATTCATCCTCTTCTCATAGTCTCCATACATTCGTTCGACCGTTTCTGACATGCGATAAAATACCATATGGAAGTTTTTCTCATGTTCATCAGGCTTGTCCTCTTCTGCCATTTTCTTCCTTCGGGATGCACAACCAACTTCGGGATTGAAATTCTTAAGAGTTCCTTCACCCTATTTATGCTTGGCCCTAGTAAGCATTCACACTCAACAATTCAAGTCAAAGATGATTGCTCTGATACCAACATGATCTGAGATCTTTTCATCGAGTGACTTATAAAGAATTGCATTAAATGAGCATAAATTAAAGTGCACCATTAAAGAAGTAAAATCTCAATATTGAAGAGACATAAGCATCAAATATGAACACAAAAATTGATAACGGAATTCGTCCTTGGTGGACTATGTCTCTGGGTCCTTCTCTCAAATGGGTAGGCCTTTTTATTAACTCAACAAAATAATTTTCATAAGTATACCTCATTTTGAAATCAAGCTACGAAAGTTTTGCTCAGATCAGAAAACAGACAACACCACTGAATTCGTGGCATCGAATTACCCAAAAATGATTGTCTCCATGCTTCGATCTGAATCTGGCACTCCCAGGCCCAAGAGAAACTTTGTCTTGGTTTATGTGCACTACAACCTGCAATAAACGCTGAGAATTTTTTCTCGAAATTCATGCTGGTATGTACCCTCGCACGCCCTCTCCCTGCAACTTGGGTGGATTCACCTTTTAAGAAAAAAGTATGACTTTGTAATCAACGAAGACCATTGACCATATGGTTAGCAGAGCATATGTTAAGGCGTGGGTAGAGGGGGAGGTCCCAAGGCCGAGCTCGTGGGCCTCCTCTTTTGACTTGTTTATTGTAACATATGCATATATTTATATTTGGTTGTTCTGCCAGACTTAGTAGTGGTTATATGTAAATTGGTTGGCGCCATATTTGGCAGAGTCCCGCCGGATTTGGCGGACCCACCAAATCTCTTTATATATTTTTTTTTGAAAATTCGTTCTCGGGCTATCATTGGGCATTTTCCCACTGCCACATGGAAGCTCATGATTGGGCCACGTGGCAACCAACTATTGGTCCACGTAAACCACTATAAAATCACCCTGCCACGTCATCATATGTTCTGCCAACTCAGTCTGCCACATCATCTGCATCCACGTCATCATACAGCCTACCACGTAGCTGTACGGATTGCCCCATGACGCAATTTTACTGGTCCACTAAATGACCCAGAAATGCCAAATATGAGTAACACATGGCAGCCTCTGGTGTTGCCATGTCACCATGCTGACATCATCATGACATGTGTCACCTCCTTCACATTCTACATATGTTGTATAGATCTTGATGCCATCCATACTGATGTTGACATCAGTAGTACAGATGCTGACTCATTGCCCGCTGAATGGGCTAAGTTAACCAAATTTTGACTGGGGATATATTTCGATCTATAAATCTATTTGATGAGTCGTTTATGCCATTGGAAATCTTGTGGCGCGCTCTTCACGATGATGTCATTTTCACTGATTTTTTAGAACTTTGAATTTTTTCCCTTTCTTTGTCCGCTGAGGCCATTCTGAGCATCCTGAGTTGCCTCTGCACATTTCGAGTTTTCCTTAGTCTTCTCTGGATCCTTTTTGGATCAACACTTCTATTCCAAATCTCAACAACATGTCACCCCTTATACATGGCTATGAATCCACAAGAACGGGTCCCAGGATGACTCTAACACACAACCAACTATCAATATCCCGTAGCTTTCCCAACCACACAACCATCCTGGTTTACCGACTCTGTTCCCCTTCAACCTGCACAACCCAAAGCAATGGACCTCTTTCTTTGCAACGCAATCCCTCAATATGTTCCACTTCTTTTCCAGGGCTCCAGTGCTACTGTTCAGGAAATCTCAATGCTGGAAACTCTAAGTATTCTTATCTTTGGATAGTTCGGTATCAACTGTCATTATTCTCATGCACATCGGTATCCATTCCCCACTGGAATAATAAATAATTTCTTATATCCAACATGAAATGGCTCTTGTCTCCCCATAGTTCGTTTCCCATGCCCAGACCAAGAGCAAGAATGAATGTGAAATGAGTAATAGTGAAAATGATGAACCAAAAAGAGTGAGTAACCCCCAAACATCCTGAAAATGGGGTTTATATAATTACATGCAATAAAGAACCACATGGTGTTCCCCAAGAAGCTCATGTAACCACTTTTTCCCACTAATATCAAGATGGGTAAATAAAATATAATAAAATGATTTAGCCCCTTTATCCCCCTCTCTTGTGCAATCATATCCCCATATCTTTGTCCTTGTTTGTCTTGTAGTCGATGATGTATTTTATTAATATATTCAAAGTATTACATTTCTAGGCACTCCAACATTTCAACTTTACAGACACTCTGGCCCAAACATACCGACTCACCAGTCTAAGTATCATATGTACAAAATAATTTATTGATTTGGGGACTCAAAACCAGGGTATTACATTCCCCTCCCTCTTATTTTTGCACAGTCCTGGGTGCATATACAAAACATAAATCAAAATTTCAAAAGTCTTCAAAAAGTCGTGGGTACTCTACCCACATGGAATCTTCATGCTCCCAAGTAGCATCTTCAGGACTGTAGTAGGTCCATTGTACCTTTACCAATTCTATGGATCGATTCTAGAGCACTTTGACCTTCCTGTACAATATACACATCGAATGGACCTAAAAGTATCCTTCTGGTTCCACCTGAATCAAATTCCTATCAATAACATGGTTAGGATCATGTACATATGTTTTCAGCAAAGAGACATGAAATACATTATGCACATTCATGGAAGAAGGAAATGCAAGCATGTATGCAATTGGCCCTATTCTATCCAATRTCCAAATGGACCATAGAATCTGGCTACTAGTTTGGTACAATTGCCCAACTTTAACGAGCTCTTCTTTGGCTTCACTTTCAAAAGAACATGCTCTCCCACTTTAAATTATCTAGATGTCATGTTCTTATCTGCATAAATATTCTATCTATCTTGTGCTACTTTCAAACTCTACTTAAGTTTAACCATCTAGTCTTCCATATCCTTGAGCAATTTTGCCCCAAGTACTACTATGTTTGTTAGGTTGTCCCAACTCACTTGAGTATTGCATTTTCTGCCATACAAAGCTTCAAATTAGATCATCTTCAATGAATCTTGATACCCATTATTGTAGGCAAAATCAACCAAATGCAAGTAATATTCCTAGTTACATGGCTTATCCATCACATACATTCTCAACATGTCTTCAATCACTTGGTTGATTCTCCTTCTATTCCCATTTGACTGTGGATGGAATGTTGTGCTAAAATTCAGATTTGTACCAAATATTTTAAATAATCATCTCCAAAAGTTTCAAGTAAACTTTGTATCTCTGTCTAAAAAAAATTCCTTAGGTATTCCATGCAACCTAGCAATTTCCCTCATGCAAATTTCTGCAAAATTAGCTATTGTATGAGTCATTTTTATGGGAACAAAATGAGCAGTCTTTGTCAATTTATCAACCACTACCATTATTGAATCTGATTGCCTTGTTGTCTTGGGAAATTTAGTAATGAAATCAATGGTTACCACTTCCCATTTCTTCTCTGGAATTTGTAATGGCTATATAAAACCCGCTAGGTGTATATGCTCAACTTTCACTCTCTAACATTCCATACATCTGCAATGTAATCAGTAACATCCTTCTTCATTCCTAACCAAATGTATTGGCTTCTTATTTCTGAAATTGTTTTTTGGCAACTAGGATGTCCAACATATGGAACATATGCATTTCTTTTAATACCAAATTTCTAATTTCTTCGGAACTAGGAACATAAAATATATTTTAATGCATAAGTAATCCATGTTCCTTCATCTCGTACTCTTTAAATTTATGTTGTACATTTTCTTGTTGTAAGATTTATTTTTCCTATAAGTAATGCTGGTATGTAAGAATAGTATCTAAAATAATTCTCTTTAAATATGAATTATGCATACTAATGGTTGTAGCATGCATGAGATGTACTCTTTTGTTGAGTGCATCAACAACTTATTTTCTTTTCCTTCAATAAGTTTGATGTCAAAGTCATACTCACTTAAAAATTGCAGCCATCTTGTTTTCATGATATTCAAAGTTTGTTGCTCAAAAAGATATTTCAGACTACTATGGTATGTCCTTAATTCAAATTTATTTACCATGAGATAATGCCTCCACATCTTCAATACTTGAACTACAAAATCCAACTCCAAATCATGTGTGGCATAATTCATCTCATTTTATTTAAGCTTTATGGACTCATAACTAATGACATTTCCATTTTGAGTGAGGACTCAGCCATGTCCTTTTTTGCATGCATTTGTACATACCACAAAATTATCATTTGGGTCAACAATATTTAAAATAGGTGCACTAGTAAGTATTCTTTCAACAAATTAAAATTCATTTCACACTTTTCCTTCCATTCAAATTTAATTCCCTTAGTTTGTAAAAAAATGATGGGATGGGCAATCTTAGACAACCCTGCTATAAATCTTTTGTAGTATCCAACTAATCCCATGAAAGATCTAACTTATGAAACATTCCTTGGTGTTGGCCATCCTCTAATGGCTTCAATATTCTTTGGATCTATTGCTATACCTTCCTATGAAACAATGTGCCCAAAATAATGGATATGTTCTTGGTAAAAAAAAACACTTATTAATCTTGGAATAAAGTTGATGTTCCCTTATTACTTGAAGTACCAACCTCAAGTGATGTTCATGTTCTTCTTCGGACTTAGAATAAATAAGTATGTCATCCTAGAACACAATGACAAACTTATCTAGATAATTTTTTAATATGCCATTCATGAAGCACATACAGACAATTGGTGCATTGGTGAGTCCAAATGGCACCACTACAAATTCATAATGTCCATATCTAGTTCTAAAGGCTATCTTATTGATGTCTTCTTCCTTGATTCTCACTTGGTGGTATCTTGATCTCAAGTCTATCTTTGAAAATAACTTTGCTCCTCTTAGTTGATCAAAGAGGTCATCAATTTTGGTTAAATGGTATTTTTTCTTCACACTGGATATATTCAGTTGTCTAAAGTCAATGCATAACCTCAATGTTCCATCCTTCTTTTTAACAAAGAGTATTGGTGTTCCCCAAGGTGAAACACTTGGGCACATGCACCCTTTCTTCAATAATTCTTCTAGCTGCATTTATTGTTCTTTTAATTTTGGTGTAATCATTTTGTAAGGAGTTTTTGACATTGGGGCAACTCCTAGTACTAAGTCAATAGAGAAATCTATACCCCTCTTTATTGGTAATCCTGGTATTTCTTGGAATACATCTTCAAACTCTTGCAATACTGAAAAAATATTCAAGACTTGGCCCTTTGGTATTTTCTAGCTCCTCCACATGAGATGCATACAATTGTCATCCTTTCTAGAAACATCTCTTCAACTATAAGGCTGAAATATCCCTTATAGAAATGGGTCTTGGAATTCCTTTCACAATGCTTCATTTTCCTTCTTCATTAAGACATGTAAATGTCTTGTTATGATAGTCTAAGACATCATGTTGCTTGACCAACCAATCCATTCCAAATAGGATATCATAAGATCCTAATGGTGTGATATTCAAGTCAACAATTGTATTTACTCCATTCGTATTTATTGGACAACCTCTAACTGTCTCGTTGATCCTTCTTTTGGTTTCAATGCTAGCTAAACCAAACTTGATTTTTCAAGCTTACTTTTCTTCAAATGAAATATTTTCACTACTTTAGGGTCAATGCAATTATGACTTGCTCCCGAATCAATTAAAATAGAAATAAGATGATTAATGCTCTTACATTCCACCTCAATCATATGGAATTGGTGTTTTTCTTGTTGATATTCTAAGGCTTCATATATTCTTGCAATATTTTTCCCATGTCTTCTACTATAGTAGCCTCTTGTATGTTTTGGAAGGTCTTCATTTTGTCTTCTCTGTGAGGGGAATCCCTGTATATACGATCTTCTTTGCATCCCCGACATTTGATTGGCAGTCTTCCCCTTTTTCCCATGGAGTCGTCCCTCTTGGATTCATTCTTAGTGGGATGGTCTTGTTGATTTGTATTAGGATTATTTCTATTAATAGGAGGTTTGAATCCCTTCCTTATCTGATCATATTTTTCCTTCTTCTTATCCTTTCAAGACTTTTGCAAATATTCTCTACCCTTTCCTTAATCATACAAGTACTTATCCTTTCTCATGTTCTCTATCAAGGTTTTAGGCTCATCATATTGAATCTTATCTTTATAGAAAGATGACAGTCCACTCAAAAACCTTTGTATCTTCACTTTCTCATCCTTGATAAACCCCACATACTTTAGCAATCCCAAGAAATTATTTTCATATTCTCCCATGGCCATGCTCCTTAACCTGAGTTCAAAAAAATCTTGCATATTCTTGTCATAATAGTGTTATGAAAGATACTATTTCTGAAAATTTTTCTTGAACTACTTCCAAGTGATCCTACTCTCATTAATGTTCTCAACTTTCTTCAAATGATCCCACCACATAGAAAATTTTCCATGCAAATGATAGTGGTAATTATGGCCACTAGGTTAGATGAGTAGTTGTGTAACTGGAAATACTTCCCAATTCCAAGCAATCAGGCTTCAACATCATCTTCTCTTTTTCTTTCACCATCAATGGTGTTAGAAAAAGAGGATTGTGGAGAAATAAAATAAAATAGATGCGGAAATAAAACACATAAGATACACAACACAATAAATACACAGATACATGTGGTTCACCCAATATGGGCTACATCCACCAGAGAAATTGCTAGGTCATTCCTTTATCATTATCCATCAAATGAAGGGATACAACCTACAACACAACCGCTATAACTTCCTCTTCTTTTCTCACAGTATCCTATCTTAGAATACGTATTCACTCTCATTACACTGCCACAATACAATTCCCTCATACATAAAATGGGGTTTCCTTCTAAGGAAAAAAACCCTAACAAAACTTTTACCGTCAGATCTGCAACCTAATGATGAACGATTCAAATTGACTATGAAATTACAATATTTTACAAGGCAAGTGTAAAAGATAATTTTCCTCTTCCAAATATGGAACTAATTTTGCAGCAAGTGGTATGGTCACAAATAATGTCCCTTCTTGATGTTTTTTTAGGTTATAATCAAATCAGAGTCAAGAGAGATTATAAATACAAAACCACATTCACCAAGCGGTGGGGCACCTTTGCATGTGAAAGAATTCCTTTTGGTCTAATAAATGTAGGTGATACTTTTTAGAGGGATATGCAAATAGCCTTTTATGATTTTATCAACAAGATTATTCAAATCTATCTCAGTGATTTAACTTTCTATTTTAGAAACCGACAAGATCACTTTGATCATCTACAAAAAGTTTTCTTATGTTGCAGAAAATTTGGAATGTCCTTGAATCCTATGAAATATATATTTGGTGTCACACAAGGTAAACTTCTCGGCCATATTTTTTATGGTACGGAAATTAATATTGACCCCAAGAGGGTTATCACAATCCAAAATCTTCAAGTCCCTTCTTCTAAAAAATAAATTCAATATTTTATGGGTAAAGTTAATTTTGTTAGATATTTATTCATGATTTTGCTAAAATGGTCAAACCAATTCACAATATATTGAAGCAAGATCATTCATTCTCATGGAATGATGACACCAAAAATGCTTTCATAGAAATCAAAAGAGCAATCAATTCTTCTCATGTATTGGAAAAACCGAATTTTGAAAAAGATTTCATTATTTATACTAATGTCAATGAAGAAGCAATATCTACTATTCTTCTTTAGAAATATGATCAAGATAATAACCAACCAATAGCTTACATGAGACAAATCTTATCAGATGATGAATTCAAATATGCTTTGATTGAAAAGCATACTTATTCTCTTGTAAAATCTATTGAAAAGTTTCTCCATTTTATCTTAGGCAAGCACACTCAATTAAAAGTACCTTTACATGTTGTTAATTTTTTTTCTTTCTCAAACACATCTTTCAAGAAAAATTGCACATTGGCTTGCCAAGATATAAGAACATGATTTCATGATTAAAAACTCTAATACAATCAAGGGATGAGATCTATATTTACACCTGGCTCAACATCTTGAACCAGGTGCTTCTTCTGAAAATGACGAGGATGCATTGTCTGTACTTTTTCTTGTTGAACATGAAAATCTAGATTTAGAAGAACATATTTGGTATCAGAACATAATTTACTATTTTCAATTTCAAAAATTTCATGATAATCTTGAGTACCATGAACGCAAGAGGGTTCATCTTGAAGCTTCCAAATATCTAATCTTAGGTACCTCTCTTTTATGCAGAAATATTGATGGATTGTTGTTATGTTGTGTAGACAATAAAGAAATCCAAAATATCTTAAAGGAGATTCATGGATCGATAGACTCATGTATTCACATTGGTGGTAATTTTGCTACAAAATCCATTGCATATAAAATTTTGAGAACTGGTTATTACTGACCTTCAATATTTAAAGCTTCTTATAAATTTGCATAGTCTTTTGATGAATGCCAAAAGTTTGCTAGAAAATAAAAATTATCTACCATGCCCTTACAACCCGTTCTTCCTGATTTCCCTTTTTCTAAGTGGGGATTAGATTTGATTGTTCCTATTAATCCTTCATCTTTTGTTGGGAATATTTGTATATTAACAACAACATACTACTTCACTAAGTGGACTGAAGTTTTACCACTCAACCATGCACAAGATGAATAGGTAATCTCATTCTCGAAATCTAATATATTTTCTCGTTTTCGTCTTTCGATAGAAATCATCAATGATGATGGTCCAACTTTTATATATGGAAAGTTTACCCAATTTCTTAACAAATTCAGGGCAAAACATTTTACCTCCTCTACTTACTATCCACAAGGAAATGGGCAAGTTGAATATACAAATAAAAATATGGTCAAAATTTTAAAGAAGATCATAAATGATAAACCTCACCAGTGGAACACAACACTCACTTATGCACTTTGGGAAGACTAAACCATTACTAAAACCGATATTGGCCATACCCTTTTTCAACTCTTATATGTTCAAGAAGAAATAATTCATGTCGAACTTGAGTTGACTTCCCTTAGATTAACATTGCAGGATGAAGAGTTGAACTGTACAGACATCCCTCAGAGGATTAATGCTTTGATGGCATTGGAAGAACAAAGGATCTTTGCTCTTGAAAATATTAAGAAGGGGCAACAATCTATCAAGAATTTTTTTGTCATAAGAACAAAATCAACTACTTTTGCAGCTGATGAAAAATTTCTACTTCAGGATTCTTCTCATGCTGACAAAGGTAAGCATACAAAGTTTTAGAAGCTATGGTCAGGTCCTTATATAATCACTTATGTTGTTGGTAATAATTCTTATTTGTAAGAAGAAACAAATGGGTGATTGTTTTCATATACGAATAATGGTTTTCATTTGAAACACTATGTCGAACCTTGCTTATTTTTAATGTCAATGTTTATTGTATATAATTTTGATTTCGTGCTTGTTTATTTTTGTTCGCTTTTATATTTCTTTTTTTTTTTCTTTCTTTCTTTTCTTTTTTTTTTTTTTTTTTTTTTTTTTTTNTTTTACTGAGTCGAAACTGGATCAATAAAGTTGTTTGTCTAATCATTCAATTGCAAATTTTTCATTAGATTGTTCTGAAAGAAAACAAACAAGTTAAATGAATGATTTTTATTCCGCAACATTACTTATGTAATTTTTGCTATACCTACTAGAATGTCTTGCTAAGACTTTGTGATTATAGTTTGTTCCCTCTTTTACTTTCCTATACTACACTTCATGAGTGTTCGTTCAAGAGCATTCAGAATTTTTTTACAAAATATTTATTGAATTACATGAGAACAAGAAATCACTAGAAAATATGATTTCAAGTTTTAAAGTAAAAACCAGAAAATTATGCGTTCTAGTCAATCAGAAAATTGACTTCCCTGTGGAGTTACCAGATGTTGACATGAAATATTGTCACCTAATATAAGAGCCTGCAAATAATTGCAAGGCCTATATATTTATACCATGATGTATAATTAGTATATGGGGTCCCCTTTAAGAAAACTCAAGGATATTGATTTTCAATCATATCACTCAATATATATAGATATATGCTTCAAAGGTGTGGTGATAAAAGTTCCAAAGTCATGATGAGTCTTGGCACAATGATACATTTCAATTTAATGCAGTGATGGTTGCTTATTATTTTCACTTGGATGACATGGCACTTATCAAAATAAAACTATGTGATCTATACTATACATGGTTGCACATAGAGAAGGGTTAGAATCATTTCTACTCATGCAAATAAAACATATATTTGGTTTTAAAAAAAACAAGTTTTATATTGCATGCATATTATATGGTTTCCTCATGCATATGAAAATACCTTGCTATCAAATCCATGGTTTATTATGTCAAAGTATTTGGGTTCTGTTTGGAAATAAATATTGTGTTATAAAGTAAAATATGGTATATACACGGTACATGGCATAAGTGTCAAAAGTTTTGAATTTTTTTAACAAAAGTGGCACATATGTATATGGTTGCATGGTATAAGTTTTGGGTTTATTTTATTAATGGATCCATATGGTATATTGGTCACACAATACATGGAATTTGATTGACAACACCAATGACTAAACTTTATCTTTGCTTGTAGATGATAGTTTGGTTAGTTATAAGATGTGACAAGGGATGATCTCCATGATTGAAAAATTGATATGGTTTTTGGGTTGGCACTCACTTGGCATTGTTTCGAACCCACAATTGGTTGATGTGGCATATGTGAATGGTATTTGGTTATGCTATTTGATTTTCATTGAATTATGGAGCATGAACGTAGTGCATTTTTTTTTTATGCATTTAATACGACAAGACATGGGAATTTACTCCACACTTCCGCCTTCATCACCTTGTTGGTTTGAGGGTTTTTGAGGTTCATTGCATTTTCGGGGGGCTTGTTGAGAGAGCTTGAGCTCTGGTTTCTGATAAACCCTCGCTCTTGGTGATTGTTGTAATTTCTCTTGGCCTTCGACACTGGTATTAAAAGCGCATTTTTACAAGGTATGAGCTTGCAACCTATCCTACATATATTAAAAAACATTTATCTCTTTACTGATTAAGTTTTGTCTAGAGTAGCATAATTTGTGCATGAAAATGTTTTATTTCCCTACTCTGTCATTTCTTGAAGAAAATAAAGGAGAATATGGTTGTTTGCTGAGAATTCGTTGAAGCTATGTCTTTCTGTGTTCATACTCACTTTCCATTTGTTATGCCTATTTGAGAAAGTTTTAAAAGGTGGAAAATGTTTTGGGTTTGCTTTTGGTTTGCATGCAAGTAGATCAAGGTTCAAAACTTGGCTCTTTCTCAAAAATTATAAGTTCTGTGGTGGTTTTGGGAATGAATTAAAAGAATCCATTACAACTTGATGAATAAATAACGTGGGTTTTGAACATGAGATCAATAAACCACATTCTAGGTGAGTTTTGACTTGTCTTTATTGATCCAGGCTATATTTTAGTCAACATTTAAAAAATGAAAATGGGTCAAGCTCATTTCTATGTTGAAGTCGTATTCATTGATTTAAAATGCACGTAGTTTGGTTGATGACTCTACTTTGTTTCTTCGCCAAAAGCTACCCAAGTCTATAATGTTGTGCATAGTATGAGTTACCACATGTTTTAATGTTGTTCGAAACACATGTTGAATCTGTATGCAATTTTAGTCATTGTTTTTAAAAAAGAATGGCTCGAACCCATTCTTGTATTTGAAGTTGAAAGGTTTGAACCAAAACTAGTTGGGTTGAAGTGCATTAATTTTGGTTGACACCTTTATTTTATTTGTTTTTTGAAACTATTTGAGTTGACAAAGTTGTTTTAATTCTTGGCCTTGGCCAAATAAAATTTGAACCGATACGCAATCTAGGTGCTGGCTCTGAATCCTCATGATTATTTGTTGGCAAATTTTAAAATATTTGTGTTAAAAAATACTTAAGATTCAAACTTATGAGGATGTAGTCATTTTTGGTGAATAAGATATGCTCACAATATTTTGATACCAATTGGGTATTATTATATTAACTCTATTAAAAGACTACTTTGGGAAGTACATGGTATAGAGTTAATGATAAACCTATGGATCAATGCTACTTTTCATAATTTCTTTCTGGTCATGTATGACTGTTGTATGAGTAAACATAAAGCACGTAAATATCATATTGGAGACACAGTATGCATGCATTCAGTTATCGTGGAATGATAAACATGTTATCCATAATGAATGATATTTTGAATGGCATAAGAAAAGAGAATTGGCCGAGGTGTTATGTTTTAAAGGATTGTTATATAGAGTTTCATGTTTCCCTCATAAATATCATTTTTCATAAGCTATACTTTCAAATCCTACTCATAAAATTCCATTTTCCATTTTGTTCCTAGTCTATATAATTCAAATATGAAACATGAATGACTTTCAGATTGATGGAAAAAGTGAACAACGTGATGAATGATGGGTAGAACTCAATGATTATTTACAATATGTGTATATGATTGGGAATGGTTGAAGGATGATCGAGGAAAATATACATGCCTAGTTTTAGAGTTTTAAATGTTGAATATTTTATCATGCACTCCTATCATATTATCATTTTTCACAAGACATTTCTCTTCTATCATACATCCCAGTCATTAAAATCTATTTTTCAAGAACTTGCTTGTTCATATTTAAAAAATAAAAATAAAGAATGGTTTGTACCTATGAAAATTTCTTAGAACAAATTTCAGATTTTAAAAAGGATTTTGGTGTTTGTAGAAGTCATGTTGATATCCCTATATTCATTTTTCATGTTCACTCCCTTTTTTGTGTTGCACAATTGTGTTACTCTCAGAGCCAAGTTTAATCATGTTGACATATTGTATTAGATTTTTTATATATTGTGTATTATTTATGTACTAATTTGGAAATGCATGTATATAGATGATATTTTTCAGTAGAGGAAGCAACCGGTCTAGCAACAGAGGTAACATGGGAAACATGGGCAAAGGGCCCAATGCCTTTTGGCAGAGAAGTAGAAATAAGAGGATGAGATTTTCCATCCACTTTGATGAAAATTCTAAGAAAATTAATTAGTTCGTTCAAAATGGTTACTTGAACCTCGTGAGACACCCAACTTTCCATCCTCTTCAACCACCATTCAGACCCCCTTTTTAGCCTAATGATCTTCAACCTCATTGGAGTATTGTTGATATCCCTGATCAACCTCAAATGCAAGCTCATCCTTCAGTCAATGATGGTTGGAACAATGCACATGTAGGACCTCCTTCTGGTGTTGGTCATTGTCCAACCATGTCATTACCTCTCCCTTCTCCACCTCTTTTACTACCAGTTCAATCGATTGCTTTAGTTTCTTCACATGTGCATTTCTCACATCTCTCGAAAAATTACAAAGCCCTTACTATTGAGCCACAACCAAGTAAAGGGAAATGACCTACCATATCGGTCATTTCATAGTCCTCATAAACATCTCCCTACACCATCAAATCCTTTCCTTAGACTTGAAGATGGTTTGAGAAAGATCACCTCTGATGACATGCACCTGGAGATTTAAAAGGGTGAAGAGAAGAAATATACATATGTATATTTGATCAAACATAAAGTAGTTTGTCAAAGTGGAGTGGACAGAGATAGACAACTTCACACACACAAAAAAGATTTTTAACTTTATTTTATTTTCATGGTTACATCGTTTTGAATTTGAGGCACATATCTTTTTGGACAATTGATATTATTATTATTATTTAAGAAAATTATATCATGCTTAACAATTTTATGATGATATGTGCATAATGTATGGTTATTTTTATGGAGGAACAATGAAATGATTGAAAAATTAAACAAATAAAGTCATACAAAGGGAGCCCACCTATTAGTCAGTATATATATTTATTATTTATCTTTATCATAAATATATTTTTCCTATTATTAACTAAAGTTATTTAACTTTAGTAACTAAAGGTAGTTGAACTACTTGAAAACTACCTTTTGGAGAATAAAATAAGGACAAGGAGGACATGAGAAATAAGAGAGAAATACTTCTGATAAGGATTGCTCTAAAGGTGGCAAAGAAGAAAGGATTGGGAAATGTTGTAACATGGTCTAAATTTTTCTTAAAATCTCAAAATTTTATCTTTTAGATTTTATCATAGTTATGGTTTTTTATAAATATTGAATAAAACATTAGAAATATCTTGGTTTCAAAATATTATAATAAAATCTCATTTTATTATAGAATTTAGTGTTTAGGTTAGTTTCATGTTATTTTTTATTTTTTTTAAATAAATTAAAGGTTTAATCGAAACCTTTATATATTATATGGTTTAACTTTTGTATCATTCAATTTTTAACTAATAAATGTGTATGTTCTTTGTTGAGTTAATCATGTGCTTTGGGTATTAGATCAACAGTTCACAACTCATCATGGCCCCCCATTCATGATTTATAGTTAAAGTAAAGGGGAGGGGGGCATGAAACTTAACTCCAGTTAAATCACTTTTGACGTGTCACATGTTCGTGAATTGCGCCCCCGAACTATAGTTATCCTAAATACACTCAAGCCCCCCGCAATCGGCATGGGATATATGTGTGTCCTTCATGACGTCAACCAGTGGAAAATGTAATATTTAATTTCTTTTATTTTAAAGTTACTTTCCGCCAATTAAACCCGACACGTATTCATTCTCAATTTTAAAAGGGGTAAAGGTAAATTGTTTGGTTGATTTGAGATTTGTAAAGAATCTCGAGCATTCGGTAAATTGTTCCAACACCATATGTTATTGTCACTCCACCTTGAGACCTATCCCAATCGACCTTCTTCATGGGTAATTTGAAACTTATTTACTCTTCCAATTTTCTTATCTAGAATGGAATCCTCTCAGCCAACTAAAGTCAAGGAAAACAAAAATAATGTAGAGGAATATCTGGTAAACAAAGACAAGGATTTTTTTTTTATTGTGTCATGTCGTTTGACTCTTTTGAATTACACCAATAGGCAAAACATAACTTCAGGGATCTAGTTGATAACTGTCACGCTTGGAAATCCGATTTAGCAAAGTTTTTGGTGCCTCAAGTCTACGATTTTCCTGAGTTTGTGGCTTGTTGCGCCTCAAACTACATCTCTTACGGGAGAACTGTCATTTCCCTGGAAGGGTCTGTGCTCATCAAATTAATCTCTGGAGACATTAATGAAACGTTGAGGTGGCATTAAATCTCGATAATGAACCATTAAATGAAGTTGTAATGGCCAAATGTTTTAGAGAGTTAATACCTGGAGAGTTACCCTTTTATAGACATACCTATGCAAAAGTCTTGACACCCCCATGGATAATGTTGTTCTTGAGTCGAGCTTATTTCCTGAAATCCGAGGAAAAGTTATTTCCATGATTTATGTAATATTGGGAAAAGACAATGACCTAGTAGTCGAAGAGTTTGTGTTAGGAATTATGGTAGAAATTTTCCCAATTACAACAAAACCTCTAACCAAATTTATTTTTTCCCAATTCTTAGGAGATCAAATCCATTACCAACTCTCAAAATGTGAATCTCTTAGAAGATTTGGGTACCAATCTTACCTTGTCTACCTCTTTTTTTTTTATCAAGCATATCATTTTACACATTGTGGGTTAGAAGTTGAAGATGATATTGGTAACCCAACTTTAGTCATCCATTGGACCTCATTAGTTAGGAGGAAACCTCTAAATGTGGGATTTTTAGAGTATGTTGAACAATTTATGTCTAAAGCTTATATGATCATACATAATGAAGTTCCCCCTATTTTCATGAATTCAAAAAACTATCACAATTAATCACAGATAAGAGAGTGGGAGCCTGGTGTATGTCTGAAAATCATACTGAAATCATAATTCATGGTTGTGAACTTCGTCCTTTTCTATTGCCTATTTTTTTGACTCCTCGAATTTTTTCACTTGAATACATTAGGCATAGATTGAATTAATATGATGTTAATTTTGTGTCAAGAAAATACAAGGCAAGAAAATCTTCTTTCATCTTTGGGATTTCTACAGGGAGAGTCATGGAAGTATGATCCCCACTCTGTGATTTCCTAAAAAAGAGTCTCACATGGACAAACTCCATATCAACATCAACATAAACCATAGGTAGAGTTGTTGGTGATCCAGAATCGGATCCAAGAGACTGATAGGGCTCAAAAAGGCTCAAAAATGAAAGTTCTTGTAATCAGTTCAAACCAATTCCATTACGATCGACTCATCGTGTTGATTCCAGCCATATACTTACTTTCTCAAACAGACGTTGTATGTAAGAGTTATCGCACTCTGGCTGTTTTCCCAAACTGTTAAGAAGTCAACAGTCAAACTGGAAAAAAAATTCAATGTTGACATCAGCATGTTGATGTAGCACAGAGACACATGGCAGAACAGCGACAGGTTGACTGGGCAGATGGAAAATCTGATGTGGACAAGTGGTGTGTTCTCGGCAAGTTGTTTGGTGCCACATGGCCCAGACATGGGCTGCCATGTGGCACCCATTGGTTGGACATTAGGCTCATTGACAAAAATATTGTTGAAGTGGACAGGAATTGAACCGGCGACCTCCCACACCAACATAAAGCTTTAAAAAAGGTCATTTACCAACGCGTCAATGATATTACTTGTTATACAAATCCACATTATTATTATATAAAGTGTGTTTACATTATAATGGAGTAAAAGGGGGGTTGGGGCTAAGCCCAGCCCGTGGACTTACTCACCTATGCGACCACAACCATAGGGTTGGGTGCTCCACGACTTGTGCATGAGAGTTGGATAGAGAACTAGCCCTCGGTTTTCGGACTTCCCACAAAACCAGGAGATATTTCTATACAAGGGCGCGCGCATGAAGGGTGGTTTCTAGACCCTGATCCCATGTAAAGCGCAACAAAACCAGGAGCTAGCGCGTTAAGGGGCCAGCGCCTAGCCCTTTGGGCTAGCGCTAGGCCATATGGTTAGCATATGACCACAAAAGAGGGCGCGTGCTTAGCCCAAGGGGGCTACTCTGTGTATTATTAACCAGAAGTGGGTTTTAACTATACAGTTTGGATTTTTTATTGTTTTTAACCCTGTAATAGTGGATTTTGGCCATTATTGGGAGATATTGAGCTCTTTTTGAGCCCGGATTTTGGGAGGAAGTTGGGGAAGGATAACCAACTTCATATCTATATAAACTAGGCCTATTTGAGGCCATGGAGGAGAGTCAGAGTAGATTTATGTTGAAGCAAAGCCAAGCCTGTTATCGCGCAGTTTGTAGGAAAGGTTTAAGTAGCTTGGAGTCAAGGTTCAAACTGGCGTAACAAGAGCTTCCCCACCCACTGTCACCTCAATGGGGAGCTCTTTCTATTCTGGGTGGCTAATCCCAAGGGAGACGTCCCTAGTAATCTGGGTTTCTGAAAGGTCTAAAGGTCTAAAGGATCAAGGTGATGGTTTCCTTTCACAGATTATTGCCCAAGAGATAGTAAAAAAGAAGAAGATATTCCACTGGATGGCGCCTGTTTGCGAGACAAGGCAGATAAAACTAAAAGAATGTGCTGTAGTGGTTAGTACTTCAAAATATCAATGACTATCTTTAATACATATGAGCATTAATGAAAGTAATTATTGACGAAGTCAATGATTGCAATAAAAGCTTATATTTTATGTTACTTCTTCAACAAATACACAAGAGATACTGGCATTCAATATGTAAAATCAAATCTTTGTATTATCATAATGCAATAAATATTACAAATCTGCTCATATAAATATTGTTGTTGCGTCACTATACAGTTTTGAGGGTGGCGTCATCCCTAGTATTAGGTCAAAATTGAAGACAATGAGAAGAACGTTTTGTCAAACTAGCTTATGGATGCAATCAACAACTCAAGGTTTATCAAATAGATGACAATGTCAAAACGTTTTAAGGCCAAACAAGGTTTTTGACAGGTATGGCGTCACCTATATTGTTGTTGTTTTAGGGTTAGGGTTAGCTAGTCAAAGAGGTGAACATTTTGGCAAATCAACCAACGAAAAAGCTTAAAACCTCTATGGCTATCAAGAGATGAGTCA
>ML777279.1:341139-355715 GCA_009831015.1 Picea engelmannii | reverse complement strand
TAGTTTCTTATCGAGAGGCCTTTTATTGCCTTCTCGGGGATCCCCTAGGTGAAGCATCTCTAGGTTTTATTTCCTATGGCTTTTATCTTTTACCAGCTGCTTTTACCCCCTGGGCCTTTAGCCCCTTCTTCCCACAAGACAAAATGTACCCTGAGAAGTCATCCTAATGTCCAGACTCGGGGAATGGGATAGATGAGCGGGGTATAAGATGTAAAAGTGATAATATGGTGGGAGCGGACGATGGCTCTGCAAACCCCCTTTGGTGGCTAACCAAAACCCATGAATATTGGCTTGCTAAGTTACCCCATCAATTACCCCAACATTGGTCAAGTGGATTAGTGTAAGATCCAAGCAGTCATCCGAAATGAAAGGAACCTAATGCATATATAAGAAGGTTATAACGATCAAATATGACACATACCATGATACCTTGGACCAATTACCTCATGGAGAAAGAGCCTTCTCCGATGCAAGCCCAAGCCGGTGGTGATGGAGGCTGCTACTGCTGACAGGACAAGTCTGGCCAAGAAGAAGAAAGATGGGCCCTCCAAGGCCATGCTCAAGTCACTCCTGCTCTCGGTACTCCATGTCTAGGACCATGTGGGCCTCGAGACATGATCTCCTAGTTATCCCTAGATATCGGGGATAACAAAGCCAAAGCCATTTTTATGCAGGGAAGTTGTTGAGGATCAGACGCTTGCGGGCCATTTCTGGGAGCTCCGGTCATCCGTTTTGCGTGTCGTTTCTTCTTCTAGGTTCTAGAGATCTGGAAGAACATGACCAGATCAGTCTTGTATCCTTGTGGCACTACTTCGATGTACTTATTGAGCTTTGAAAATAAATAAAGAAACATCCCCCACTGAGACAAAGGCCCGAAGACGTAGGCAATTTTGTGCCGAAATCCATTATCACTTCTCTTGTTATGGTTTGTTGTTCTTATTGCTTTAGTTCAAATCTGTATACTGTCTTATGGATTCTATGCTTCTTCATTAAATCATTCCTCTTTCATTCAGCTTCATAAATGGTTAATTAACACATGCAAATAATAACTCAACCACGTCATTAAAAGATCTTTTCGGATCAGTTGGCCAATTAGGATAGCTAGGAGGAGGTAAAGCATATTTTGCAAATTCACAGCAAAGCTCCAGAGAAACTTTTGAATTCTCCAGTTACACAAACTCCTCAACAATTTGAGAATACATATAAAAAGAATATTGCATAATCAAGTCCAAAGGATTCAGGAACAAATGAAGAAGGATCAACCAAAAGACATAAATTGGAAGAACTTGAAGAAGAAGAGGATTCAGAGTTACCAAAAGAAATAATACCAAGAAAAAAATGCCATGTTGTGACTACAGAGGCAACATCATCAGAAAAGCTTGAGAGTGTAGGGATTCAAAGTGAAATATAATCAATGATTATTGATCAAGAAAAGCAGATAGACCAGGTTCATCATTTCATGGAAATCAGAAATATCTCATTCTAGTATGATATGCATCATGGTCATAAACCTTAAGAATTATAGTCATTTTAATCTTAGCACTATGAGAAAGTAAGATTAAATATAGAAGTTATGGATCCAAAGGAGCAGAAAAAGGTGACAAACATATGCATTCCATCCATTGGATAAATTCAAATTGCATAGAGAAACTACATAAATGATAAACATGGATGCTATGATATCCAATGTTGGAATCAAGAAGCCTCAAGTCATAAATGAGAATCTCAGAACCCAACAAAAAAATGAAAAGTTAGCCACTAGAACCAGACAAATAAGAGTAGAAGAGCTAGAATAATGGTTAATGGACCTAAGAGCAAACCCAAGAGATGAAGCATCTATACATGCATTAATAAAAACCAAATACATAGAGATTCAAGCATTGAAGAAAAGGATTAACATCCCAAGAATTGATCATGTACAAACTCCAAAACTACAAGCAGTTAAAGCAAAAAAAGAACATTTTTTGAAGAAAATGATTTATATGGAATAAAAAATTGATTTATATGCCAATCAGATTGAAACTCTAAAGGGAGATCTCATTTGTTATAGTTAACATAATCATCTGATCCAACAACAAGATTTTCAAAGGAATTGGTAGATTTAAATCTGAAGGGAGTTGAAATTGATAAACTGAAGAAAACCTTTACAACACAAAATGACGAAATCAAGGACAAAGACAAAATTATTGAAGAATATCAAAAACTAAAAGCTAAATTTCTAACGAATATAGAGAAAATGAAGAAAAAATTGGCAGGCAAACCCTATCTAGTAGGATCCAGACATATCATTTGGGATGAAATCATAGGTGAAGTTTCCAAGCTGTGGAATTATTTCAAAATAATAGATCATGAGATGGTGTTAACATATGAAGAATATGAGACTATCCAGAAATCATTCCATGGATTGAGAACTAGACCTCAGGTTTCTACTCAAATCATTAAGTTCCTAAATTCTACTTCCAGTAAAATATTAGCAAGCAAATGTGTCAAAGACAGAACTGCAATGGTTATGGAAATAGAAAAGGTCTTTACAAAAAGGAACCTAATACAACAAGCTTATAATAAATGTATTATGGTGAAAAGAAATGTTGAATCTTTTACAAACAAATCTGAGAATTTAGTAAAAATGGGATTGCCTTCAGCTTGGGATAAAAAGGGGAAAATGATATCTTATGAAAATTATAGAAAAATTGTGTTTGTTGTCAGAGGAAAAGAAGATTAATTTGAAAAAATGGCTGATACTTTGAGAGGACAAGCCATTGTAGACATATTGATAAATGATTTCTTCCTTCTTTGGCAAATAAAAAGTTTATTTTCAAAGCCTCCCACATATGAAAAATACACAGAGTTGGATATCACATTCAGGCAAATGAATTCATTCAATTATACTTTGGATGAAACTTTAAACATTATTCTCTAGTTGTTGGTAGGATGACTCATCAAATATAGTTGAAGAAAATCAGGGATTGCAACAATTGTCATTTGATCTTTCTATTTTAGAAAGTCAAAGATATTTTGTAAATCAAATGGCTAGAAAATAGGATCAGATAACCAAATTTGGTTATGATAATTTTTTTATAAATTCATGTGAAAGACTCGATGTAAGAGGGATTTTTGGGAGGCCTAACTACATATCTTTAATAAATAAATAAACTACAAGTTTTTGAAGATTAAAAATTATATGTTTCAGTCTATGTGATTTTTTTCTTGATGTTATTTTCATACTCCTAATTTCCTCTTGAATGTGTCTACTACCATGATTGTGATGAATTAGTATAAAAACTACCATCATTAACTGAAAATCTCTAAATTTTACATATTTCTTCAAGTATACCGTGAGTATTAATAAGACATGTTCTTAAATTTCATTATTCCTTTTTAAATAGAAACAAAGTATTATTTTCTGTTTAAATTTTATCCTAGTTTAGACACATATTCGATAATAATTTTTTCTATCTGAAAGTTAAGTAATATTTATCAAAGATACATTACTTCATTGTTTAATTTTGTTTTCCTCTATTCATTATTTCATTATCCTAAACAAATTAATTGTCTAAAACATAGAAAAAATTTCCTTTGAATCTTAATCTTTAAATAATTAAAGACTAATGATAAACACCCAACAAAGGAATAAAAATACTTTGTTTAAGACATATCAACTCAAATAAATCAATCATAGTAAATGGATTCCTTGGCATAGTTTCCTAGCCAGAAACATCTCAAGGTTTACAACAGGAAGCATAGACTTTTGATATGCTTCAGAAGAGTCAAGACTTGATGAGCTTGTGGCTTGGATTGATCTAGTTTATTTCAGTCTTGGTATTTTTGTTTCAAACACTAGTTGTCTTTGTACGATTTTAAAATTCCATCTTGGCTCAGATCCTTCCAAGATTCCCCCAAGCTAGAGACTCCCAAGAAATATTAAATTTATGAAATCTATTTTTCTTCATAATTTAGTCCTTATTCCTCTCATGTCTGAAATGGTGCCAATAAAATGGCGGATAAGATTGACAATGTTGGGGTAAATCAAAGGGATCATGATCTGGACTACGAGAGAAGTTAAATACATGAGCACCATATGCTCCTGGAATATATGAGTATGGCAACACAGGAAGACACATCCCTAGATGAGGTGTTATGTCGATGCACATGATAATGCACCTAGAGGGAGTGCATCCTACCACTTGTTTGCTCGAGACCCAAGGTGGGTGCATGGATGACACATCCCAAATATACCAAGGCTCGTTCATTAAGTGTATTAAATGTATCCAGTGTATTACACATGTGGAGGGAGCTAATTCTCTAGTTTTTGGTACAGTCAATGTGAAGGGGAGTTATAGCACGGTCATTCAAGGAGTTAATGTACTTCATTTACAATTGAAGGTAGGTTTTATCGAGATGAAAATAACGTAGTTTGGCGGGAAGTTACATACTACAGGCTTGCCTTAACGATTAGTCCCATCAGGATCTGCTGGAAGCAAACTATGAAAACGTTGCCCCCCCTAACCAATGTTGCTAGCATTCATCCTTGCATAATGGCACACATTAGGGAACAAGGGAGAGTGTGTAAAGGAAGGGGGTAACAAAGGAGGATTGGTTCAAAACAATGTGGATTGGTGCCTTCAACCAACAAAATGGAGAGGGAGGATAGTTTGCAACTGACCTAAAACATTGTTTCGAGTGGTAATATGATATCTCAAGAGGCAAGGTGTGCATTTAATTTAGCTCCAGATGAGGCATTGGTATAGAGTTTTCATGTGGAATGGAGAGATGATGGTGTTGTGACCAAGGGAGAAGATGCTCTGATGGTTATGGTACATCAATGGAAGAATGATGATATGTGTGATGCTACTGGAGAGACCATTGTATTGCAGGAATCTCATCCTCCCTCCCCTCCCTTGAAGAATTATCCAAAGGTAAGACATTAGGGTGTAGCATAAGAGGATTTTTGTTTGGTAGAGGATCATCTGAAGCTCATATTTGAGTTCATAGATGAGGTCGATGACTTAAAGTTCAAGGTTGAACAACTGGATCAAAAGGTCACTCTACTGCTAGATTTATGCTTATGTCATGTGTAACATCACCATGCTCAAGAATTGACTATCGAGGTTGCAATCATCTTATATCTTCCCATCCCCTGCATCCATGCCACATGGATGACCCACCTAATGAAAAGGTCTCTCTCCCAGCACAATAGTTGGTCACTATAAGATAGATGGTCTCTTACCTTAGCCTTATAGTCTTAATTTTGTGTTTTATTTCAGTTTTGTTGTCTATACTTTGTTATAATTCTGGAATCACTATAGAATGTTTACAGTTTTTTGGCCCCCCCTCGGGAAGCTCATATTTTGAACTATTCTTGGGATTTGGTTGGCTTCCATTTTTTTCCACCCTAGCTTAAGAAAATGACACTTGCAATATTTTTTTTATTAGAAGGTAATACAAATTTATCACTTACAAAAAACAAGATGATTTGTCTTGGAAGCATTCTCAAAAGGTGATGTTATGGATGATTATATCTTCTTGGAACATCTTCCTTGTCAGTTCTGTATTTGGTTGTGAAAGATTGAATTGGTGATGGTAAATATTGGTGCACTATAATTGGCATTGTTGTAGACATAGTAAAAAATGCCAGTGAAAATGATGGTAAATGTTGGTTTCGTAAAATTCATTTTCAATTAATGAGCTTCCATAAGAAATGAAAAGATACTCCATCCAATTTAGTAGTTTTCCCTACTATGAGCACCTACAAGTAGCTCATTTTTTTGATGCAATGTTTCATTTTTTTTTTGTAAATAAAAATATACATTACCTTGCCAAAGAAAAAAACTTACATATCTAGATATACATGATAGCAAGCCATTTGTTATGCCACTGTAGTGGAAACCAGAATGCATAGGCATGACAATTGTTCATAGTTCCAAAGATTAAAGAAAAAAACGACAACTATCAACATACAACAAGGGGACTTGCCACATGTTCTGCCACTCTTGTGGAAACTAGAATAGGCAATGGGTTGAGTGCCCCGACCACCTATCAAACCTGAGCCTATCAGACCTGAACCAGAGACTAGCATAGGCAAAATTTGCAAAAAATTGTCCATTAAACCAAAGAAAAAAACATGTGAGAAGTTATGCGTGTAGAGAGCCCGGGCTTCCATCGTGACGGAGTCTGAAGGTGAAGGGTTGACAACACATCGGGCAACAGATCTTCTCAGGATCGCTTGACATGGAATCATACAGGGCGTCCATACATTTTCTGAAGAAACTCTGGAGGTGTTGATGCTTGGATAGGTCCCTTCTTATCTCAAAGATTAAAATCAGGTGGTCTTTCGTGAGTCTTTAAGAAGCTGGAGATGGGTGACTATGGTCCTCTTGAGACTAGTTTTCCTTCAAAGTGGAAGTGATGGAGTCAAAGGAAACAACAGAGTCTGTGATGGGGTCTTCTTCCATGGAGGCAGTGGAATTGTGCCCCGAGTGGTCCTCCATAGGTAAGGCTTCTTCTTCCACTATGCATACTGTAGAAACTGACTCCTGAAATGGACTAGTGGTCCAGGTAGCGGGATGGTTCTCCAGGGTGGGTGAAGGGAGGAAAGGAAAGAATTACGCCCAATTGGGAATAAATTCTTCTTCCACCGGGCATCCACCTTGGAGACTCTCAGTGTTGGGAGGACGTGGTTGTTGATGATCCTTCATGAACCATTTTTTCCTAGAGAAACCCAGATGGTCCTCGTCTGGAAGTGGAGCTTGAGAGGTAAATATTGGGCCATGGTGAGGCCAAGACTTTGAAGGAGCTTGCATAGACCAGTTTTTCCCTGAAGAGCCCGGATGGTATTCGCCTGGCGTGAGAGATCGAGAGGCAGGCCCTAGAAGGTTGTGTCATCCAAACCTGCTATAGTAGGTCGGCCCTCGTCGGGCCTTGCCTCATTCTCATTGCATGGATATGGAGGGCACCAGGAAAGCAAAAAAGATGGTTGAGTAGGTTGAACCTCAGAGAAGTATTAAAAAAAATGATGTTGGTCTTTGGGCCCAAGTGCCCCATATAACACTTCCCACATAGTGAAAAGACCAGGAGGGCAGAGGCATTGATGGATCTGGTAGCCATTAGTGCAGGTGTAATGGTAATCTCAAAGATCGTACTGAATCCGAGGAGTCAAGCCCTGGCTTCCATTAAGGCCCAACGCACTAAGGCTTGGCTCTTATGCATGAGAATCATCATGACTGGATAGCGGAGAGGGTTGTGGTGAGAGGCTTTAACTTCCCTCGTAATCGCCTCGTCCATAAACATGTGTGGCCCATGTGTCACCCCATCCGAGGTTGATGCAATCCTTATTGAGAAGAATGTTATAGAAACATTATGGAGAATATTAGATGGAAGGAGAAACAAAGATAGAATCACCAAATTGTGTAGTTACATTTAGGAAGCCAATCATGTAATGATAAATTGTCAATTTTCACATGCAACTCTACGTGACTAATTTTTAGATATGAAAATTGCTTCCTAGTGATCTAACGGTAATACCCTAGTTGTTATCACTAAACAATTTTACACTGAAAATTATTGATTAAAAACATATGCAGCAGAAACACAAAGATCAAAGATGAATCATCAATACACATGAGGCACAATTTTAGTTTTGTAATCTTGTTAACATTAGAAATCCTTAGGGGAAAACCGACCCTCCCATCGAATACAATATCACCACAATATGAGGACAACCTTGTCCTCCAACAACCATACAAATCAAAACACCAAACCTCAACAATATCCCTGGAAATCTCCTTTTCCCATGAATCTGTTGTAGACCACATGTATGGCCTTCTAACATCACATGTAAGCCTGTATAGATCTATACCTGCCTAGAAAATAAGATACACAATTCAACTTACTGAAAACATGTGTACATACATTGTTTTCTCTATTGAAAACTGTGTATACCCTATACATGATTCGTCCTCCTGCAACCCACATATATACACACTTCGTCCTCCTGCAAAACGAGTATTGCATGAAAACTTTACTCCACACATGCAACCTTCTTTGCCTCTCTCTTTAGGGCCAGATTCACCACCTTGCAGACTTTCCCTTTCCTTGTATGGATCTATACCTGCCTAGAAAATAAGATACATAATTCACCTTAATGAAAACTTGTGTACATACATTGTTTGCTCTATTGCAAACTGCATATACCCTATACACAATTCATCCTTCTAAAACCCCAATATATACACACTTCGTCCTCCTGCAAACCAAGTATTGTATGAAAACTTTACTCCAGATGTGAAACCTTCTTTGCTTCTCTCTTTAGGGCCAGATTCACCACCTTCCAGACTTTCCCTTTCCCTGTATGGATCTATACCTGCCT
Organism: Picea engelmannii; assembly: GCA_009831015.1. Lineage (NCBI taxonomy): Eukaryota > Viridiplantae > Streptophyta > Pinopsida > Pinales > Pinaceae > Picea > Picea engelmannii. The sequence goes on along the minus strand of ML777279.1, from coordinate 347,350 downwards.
AGAAAATAAGATACACAATTCACCTTATTGAAAACTCGTGTACATACATTGTTTTCTCCATTTCAAACTGCATATACCCTATACATGATTCGCCCTTCTGTAACCCACATATATACACACCTCTTCCTCCTACAAACCAATTATTGTATGGAAAATTTACTCCACACGTGCAACCTTATTTGCTTCTCTCTTTAGGTTTAGATTCACCACCTTGCAGACTTTCCCTTTGCTGATATCACCAATCCTCGTAGCACAAGTGTAGACTCACTTATTCTAGATACATCATGTCTCCACTCTCTCTTCATGATGTGTAGTTTCACAAGGACCTCTCTCCTTTATATACAATCCTTAGGGGTCACCATAGAAGCCCCTTCACAAGTCAACATAAAATTAGGATTTCCTTGTGGGTGTGAAGCCCCAACACAAGCCCATAAATCCCATCACCAAACACATGAATCCCCCACTCAAATCCAAGGGGGTTTTCAATGAATTCAAAGTGTGATGTGGTGCCCACGATGATTCCCACATTCCCAATACCTAGCGCTATGTGAGAATACCTGCTTGAAGCTACAAAAATCAACACTCCCTCTTAGCGAGGGAGGTATTCTCACCACACTCCACAATTTGGAATGCCTCTCGATGCTACCAATGCATCAACACTCCCTCTTCGTAAGGGAGGCATTCCATCCTCCATCATCATCTAGAAGTAGTTTTGTCTCCCGCACTAGATCCTTTACCACAACTACTCTATAATTCACTTGATTGGTTGCTCCCTCTATCACTGAAACAAATTATGATCTCCATTCCTCCCGACTAGCTGTATCCTCGGTCACTAAAGAAAATCCTACTATCTGAAATGATCCCATCCTTGAATACACCCTAATCCTATAAGCCTCCTTCTTCTGAACATCCTACCTGGCCATATCAACCCATGACACCTATTTTTCAGTCTTGGAAGATGCCTCTCTCCCACTTGGACCTAAAGGTTGGTTCCCACTGAGTGATTGAATCTCCCTCTGAGACTCCTGACTCCCTCTGATTCCACTGAATCCTTCTGAAGTCAGACTCCCTCTTAGTCTACACAACCTTCAGATCTACCTGTTCTTTGTCCATTGTCCTCTATATAGTCCTAGGATTCTTCTCCTACCCATTGGATCCTAAAGATTGATTCCCTTTGAACTCTGGCTCCCTCTAAGCTTGTGCTACTAGTGGAGCTACCTGCTCCCTCTGTACCTATGCTATTGATGGGGATTCTTGCCTCACCACTGGTGGAATGACCTGCCTCACCCTCCTCTATCTCTTTGCTCCTACTGGCCACAACACTCATAGCCTGGCCCCTTAGCCTATATAGGATTCCCTTTATAAATACAAGAACCATTTTTTATCTGAAGCTAGAGCATCTGAGCACAAGAAGTACATGTCCATCTTGAAACAATACATAATATCTCTTCCTCTCAATCTATGAGACTAAGAGGACACTCCTCCCGAGTTCTGGCACCCACAACACATTTGACACCCTCAACACCTCTCTTGAATCCAATCAAAATTATACTTTACTATATCATCGTATTGCATCCTTGACTCCCATACCAAGCTCCACACACAAGTCTGAGCCAGTCTCTATGAAAGTGTATAGCACCTGTCATATGAAAATATGCTCCAATATCCTAAAACTAAGTCCCCTTGCTGGAGATTGTACCTGAAAGGGTGGATACCAACAAGATCTCCCTCTTGAACCCGTCTGCAACCTCATCAACCTATGTTGTTGATGAATGCTTCCTTCTTCCCCTTCCCCTCCGGTGTGGACATTTTGAAGAAAAATGACCATAGTCATGACACTCAAATAATTTGTATCCTCACTAGACACCAATCGAGTCTTGTCCTTGATACAATCAGTCCATATCCTCTCAAACCTTCAAAAAATCTATCATGCATAGATCCCCTACACAAAAAGGTTCCCAAAACCTTGGAAGACCAACTCAACATCCAATAAAACCTATACATCTCAGAACAACACTGCATAGTCCTACTCCTCAATCCCTAAGGATGAGAATACACTCCTTGCATCATAACACATTTTCCACTCACAACACACCCCCTGACTCCATCTGGAATACAACTTCTCTATATCCATGTATTACATGTCGGGTCCTCCTACCAAGATCCCTGTACATACCTAAGTCAGACACTATGAATCTCACGAAAAAATATTATGCTCCTATCATGTGCCACTGGATCTCACTATATAAGAACCATGTAATCCTCCAAGGAAAGCCTCATGTTTACCCAAGTCACGATCATCCAATGAAATGCTTCCCAAGTCCATCATTCAAGTCACAAAACTATCTGTGCATACCTAGTTTGCAATTGAACTTGTGTCCTCTCTCTGAACAATCCCAAGTTGTGGTTGGACACTTAGTCTAGTCCACTCTAGACGTCCACAACTCATCTCTGCAACGTCCTCATCCTCCCGAGTCAAATACTTCATACACCATGGCACCTCAACGATGTGCAACTCTCTGTACCGATGAAGACTCTATCTCGTAAACCTACCAAATATCTTAATCCATCTCATCCATGCCAAAGCACCCGAGTTGCACCCATTGTAACTCACCATGAAAATTCATCAGAATTCCATCCACAGGGTTGGAAATCTACCACACAACATATTTTTGTGATTCGAGATCTTCGAAAATCCACCATAACTCTCAACCTACCACACCATCGAGCTGCAATAGTCCATAACTCCTTGTCTGGATGGTCTACTCCACGTCTCAAACTAGAGAACATCTAACTTGTTTCTATCTGCAACCGTCATTGTAGATCCCTCTCAGATATATCACCCATGACCTTCCCGGAACAAGAACAACACTCCTCCAGTGTTGTATCCAAAATGTGTCTCAAGATGATCCCCTTCTCTTCAGATCCCAAGCTTTGATACCATGTCAATTTTCACATGCAACTCTATGCGACTAATTTTCAGATCTGAAAATTGCTTCCTAGTGATCCAACAATAATACCCTAGCTATTATCGTTGAAAAATTTTACACTGAAAAATATTGACTGAAAACATATGCAGTTGAAACACAAATATCATATATGAATCATCAATACACATGAGGCACAATTTCAATTATGTAATCTTGTTAACATTAGAAATCCCAAGGGAAAAACCGACCCTCCTAGCCAATACAATATCACCACAATATCAGGACAACCTTGTTCTCCAAAATCCATACAAATCAAAACACCGAACCTCAAAAATATCCCTGGAAATATCCTCTACCCATGAATCTGTTGTATACCACCTCTGTGGTCTGTTGATATCACATGTCAATCTGTACGGATTTGTACTTGCCAAGAAAATTAGATACACAATTCACCTTACTGACAAAATGTGTACATACGTTGTTTTCTCTGCCGCAAACTATGTATACCCTATATGGTATTCATCCTTATACAACCCACGTATATACACACTTCATCCTCATGTAAACCGCATATTGTATGAAAAATTCGCTCCACACGTGCAACCTTCTTCGCTTCTTTCTTTAGGGATAGATTCTCCACCTTGCAAACTTTCCCTTTGTTGAGATCACCAATCCTCCTAGCACAAGTGTAAACTCATTTATGCTAGCTCCATCATGTCTCCACTCTCTCTACATGAAGTGTAATGTCACAATTACGTCTCTCCTTTATACACAATCCTTAGGGGTCACCATAGAATCCCCTCCACAAGTCAACATCAAATTAGGATTTCCTTGAGCACATCACCAAACCCATGAAGCTCCCACTCAAATCCAAGGGGGTTTTCACCAAATCGAAAGTGTGATGTGGTGCCCATGACAATTCCCACATTCCCAACACTAGGGGCTATGTGAGAATACCTGCCCGAAGCTACAAAAATCAACAAAAAATTGATTCAATATTCTAGTGATGGACAACTAGACAATATTCCACGGTTATTTACAAAGCAGGAAAGCAATGATGTAAAAGATGGCATTATGAAAATTAATTTTCCCACTGGTTTTTCTTCAAACATGACTTAATATTAATAAAGAAAGATGAATTTGGTGGCGTAAAAACTCACAATTGGCATACCTTTATTAAGGTTTTGGTAATCTTTTCCTTTTTTTAGAGATTGAGTATTGTTTTGAATTTTGGAAAACAAAATAATGAGTCCTTCTATATTTCAGTATGTTCCATCTCTATCTCTCATGGAAATTTTTTATGACAACATAAAATATGTTATATATGATTTTTACAAGTACATGAGGTAAGTTGTCACAATTTATAATTGAAAGGTTAAAGTCTACAGAACTGGGATACACATTATTTACTTGCACTGCACGTATACTATTTATCATTGTTTTGAATCTTGTATTAAGTTGAATTGACATGGGTAGGTGGTTTTCATCTGAAGAAATCCACAAAGAAGATATAAGGTATTGGAAAAGATAAATTCCTTGGATAATTTCTAAATTAAAAAGGTATCTTCCTCTAACATTTTCAATGCACAAGAACACTACCTCATATACCAAATTGAGGATATTGAAATATGTGGACCTATACACACAAGGTCAAAGTGGATGGTGGAGACTCACTTGGAGGTATTGAAATATTTTGTTAGAAAAATATCAAATCCCAAGGGCTCTATGGTATATCAATCCACAATGTATATTAGTGAATATGTTTATGAAGTAGTATCACTAGATATCAATGTGCCTCACATTTGGGATGATAATTCTAACAACAAATATGAATGGGAGGTTTTGTTTGGCAAAGGTGGAATGAGGAAAGTGAAAGGTGATCATAGGATAGAGATCAACTATCATAATTTTTATTAATTTTTATCAATTTCATACTTATTTATTTTTTTAAGTTCTATTCTTCCATCATTTATTAGTCTTTACTAGTACCTAATTATTCAATTGTTTGTCATCAAACATGTGTTCAAGATTTGGATGCATTACATTTATACATTTCAAATAATCTCGATTGGAAGAAGGTATGGATAGAACAATGTACAAAATTTTAAAGTAAATTATCATGGGATGGGGTGGTAGAGTTGATTAGAACATATGATCATTCTTGAGATATCAATCTTATGTAGAGGGAAATTGATTTAGCATATGTTGCAAAAGATAAATAGGCAAACATTACCCACACTTTTTTTCCCAATATTATATGTATTAATATTCTTTTGTCCTCAAAATATTAAGTAGCTTGTCTAAATATTTTTATTAATTGACAATATTTCATTTTTAACATATCATGCATATTGGTGTAGGTGAAACACCACAAGGCTATGTTGTGCAATGGAAAGAAATTTCGGATCATACAATTGGATGATAAAAAGAAAACTCTAATTATGGGATACCTATATTTTTCCAGGTTACTAATGTTTCCTCTAGCACAGACATGCATCCAAAAGTATTTGAAAATAGATATTATTTCTACCTAGAAGATATACTTGAATTAGACTTGAAATCCTTCAAAGTAGTTGTCTTCAAGGTTTGTTTGTATAGGTTATGGATGAACGAACGTGATCCTAATAGAATTGTTATTGAGAAATCTAATAGATTTACCATGATTAATACAAGGTTATTTGAGCAGATCCATGTCCTTCCAAGTCATCGTGAGAAAGTGTTCTATTCACAAGTGCCAAATAAGGTAGGTTTGTAATATGTTGTTAGGTATGAGCTGGGAGGAAGGCCTATAAAGTATATTGTACGTAAAGAAGACGATAGTGAATAAAATGAACAAGATAATGCAAAGAATCAAGTAGATGTGCTAGACAAAGAAGTTGAAGAAGTTGAAGATGATGCAGATTAGGAGTAGGAAGATGTATTAGATGGAGAAGCTAAAGATGATGCAGAATGAGAGAAATCATTTGAATAAGTTGTTGATCAGATTGTTATGGCCATTTCTTTCAGTGATTCAGGTCTCGATGATTTTGATGATGGAGAAGCTAAAGATGATGCAGAATGAGAGAAATCATTTGAATAAGTTGTTGATCAGATTGTTATGGCCATTTCTTTCAGTGATTCAGGTCTCGATGATTTTGATGAAGAAAAAAAAGACTCTAATGAATATATTGAATTGTTGAAGTGTAGGAGGTGGCTCTCTCTCTCTCTCTCTCTCTCTCTCTCTCTCTCTCTCTCTCTCTCTCTCTCTCTCTCTCTCTCTCTCTCTCTCTCTCTCTCTCTCT
>ML777279.1:316516-341125 GCA_009831015.1 Picea engelmannii | reverse complement strand
GGGGGAATGAGTTTCCACCTTCACATGGTTGGTCTTGTTCAATATATAATAAATTATTCTCAAAACCAATATGATCTCCTCTAGAGTGCTCAATAGAAAATAGGCATGCCTTATATAGATTCACACAATTGAATTCAGTTTGGCCGTGTTTAGCTTGTTTCAATTACCCAATATTTTGGCCTTTGAGGAGGCTATCCAAACTTATTTTTGAGTTTTGAAACCCTCCCATATTAAAAAAATATGTGTCCAAGATGATCAGTTCTGATTCCATGATATGCAAGCATAGTTTACAAAATAATCAACATTGGCCCCTTTCACTGTCACTAGTTGGGGTCCACACAATGAATTCCTTGTGTAGATTATTAAAACAATGAGTTCAATTTTTAGAAAATCCAATGGTTGGAATTAATACTCCATATAATATTTCATAGCATTCATCATGTAGCCATTAAGGCCATAGTTCCCAATAGGATCTTTTCGACACATAATAAGATTCAATCCAACCTTGTTTGACTTGTTTCGAGCACCCAATATTTTGGCCTTTGGGGAGGTCATCCTCGAATTATTTTTTAGTCCTGAAACTCTCCCATATCACAAAATTATTTTTCCAAGTTGATCAGGTAAATTTTGTGAGATACAAGCATAATTTGAAAAAAAAACAACATTAGCCCCTTTCAATGGTCATTAGTTGAGGTCTATGACATGTGCTTGCATAGATTATAAAAGAAATTGTATTCATTTTTTAGAAAAACCAATGTTGAACCTTGAAGTAATCCATATAATATTTTGTATCATTCATTTCATCCATTAAGGCCAAAGTGCCCAATAGGATCTTGTTGGTACATAATTGGATTCAATCTGACCTTATTTGTTTTAGGAACCCAATATTTTGGCCTTTGGGGAGGCCATCCTTGTATTATTTTTGAGTTATGAAACCCTCCCATATAAAAAATTATGTGTCCACGCTGATCATGTTATATTCCATGAGATGTAAGCACATTTTGCAAAGGTTTCAATGTTGGCCCCTTTCACTAGTCATTATTCAGGGTCCATGCAATTTCCCATATTCAACTTGTCTTTCAGTAGGAAATAAATACTAAATAACCCCATGTATACTTTCATCAATGTGATATCCTCAAAATTTAGATAGGAAATAAAATATTTGATTATCCTTTTTCATTAAACAAACTATATGTTGCCTTAATGCAGATGGTAGATGAAAAGAACTTGTGTCTAAATGGATTTCCTTGTGATTTCTACAAGGCCACATGAGAATTCATGGGCCCAAAATTTATTTAATTTTACTGATATTGAGAATTCATTAGAAGTCATTGAACTAACATAATGGAATCAACAATTGATTACGATGAATTTCACAAAAAACATCGGGATGCAAGCCCTCTTAAGAAGCTCCAAGATAATACCCAAAAATCCAAGTAGAATGGAGAAGGTTTTTTATTTAGTGCCTCTTGAAATTAGTTTGACCGAACTTACAACTTATGTACTACTAAATAAGATGGTAGGGTTTTGAAAGCTAACCACCATACAAATAACCCACATCCAATTTTCTAGTAGACTTATCTAATAACTTGTTTACCACACCATTTTTTGAGTGAAATGACACTTCCATTGTTAATGAAGTGTGTGTGTGTGTGTGTGTGTGTGTGTGTGTGTGTGTGTTAAAATTCATATAAAAAAAAAAAAGATTGAATTACCAATCCTTACCCATTTTTTCCCATGCCTGACCTAACCTACACACAAACAAATAAAAAAAACACACCTTTCCCTACCTCCACGATCCCACCTACACTACACCCACTTGGACAAAGGAGAAAATAGTAATAGGGGACCACAAGGTTGTTGTAAATATTGTTTTCATTTATGTCAAAGATATGGGGAGAATACAAATGTCCAAGATAAAGATTGCAAGATGGAGATTGTTGGAAATGTTATTTTTGGATTTTTGATGCTAAGTTCTAATCCTTGTCTTTGAATGCCTTTTTAATATGAAGAACTATATCAAATGGGATCATAGGATATATGGTTGAAAAACTTATTCCGAGATATTTCCAACAATATATGGAACTCCATCTAACTCCTTATGAATGAGGAGATATGAAAGATTTTGTCAGGTCAGCCCAACCAATTTTACAAATAGACCCCATAAGTGAATGAAGGAACACTATAAATACATGATATATGTGTGCATTTGAAGTGTATCTAATCAATAAGAGTAAGTACAAGTGTTCATAAGAGATTTGATGTGCACAAGAGGAGTTTATAAGTATTCTTGGGGTCTAAAGGTGTGCAAGAGGAGTTTTCTTGGAGTTTTAAGGATGCACTATGAAGGACTATAGTATATGATGTTGAATAGTGTGTTATTTTGAGGTTGTGATGTTGCAGTCTAGAATTATATTCTTGGAATGAATTTATGAGGTTCATTAGGCATGAAGGCCAAATATGACTAGGGTTTGAAGCTATGTCTGGGGTATGAAGCAAGGAGAGGTGTTGGAGCATGAAAGTTAAGGGTATGATGATGATGTGAAATGCATGAAGTATGAAGCATGAAGGTGAATTTAGAAGTACTCTTTGTATGGAGATCTTATATTTCTACCTACACATGTCTTACTGAGTCGGTTGTTAGGTGAAGGTATTGGTGTTTCTAGTAGGTTGGTACCTACACAATATCTTGTTGAGTTGGTGCTCAGCTGAATAGATTGGTGTCTCTAGTGGGTTTGTACCTACACAATATCTTTTTGAGTTGGTTCTCAACTGAAGATATTAGTGTCTCTAGTAGGTTGGTGCCCACAAGCTTTTATAAAGATAATTTTTTATGGTTTTCTCCCACAAGATTTTATAAGGATAAGTTTTTTTGGTTTTCTCCCACAAGCTTTTATAAAGATAAGTTTTTGTGGTTTTCTCCCACAAGGGTTTCCAAATTAATATTTGTGTACTATGATTTGAGTTTACATGCATTTGTTTTCTTGAATTTAATGAATTGTTGACAAATGCTCATTTAAAGTAGAAAGTATCGTATATTGATTCAACACCCCCCCACTCTCAGTATAAGCATAAGTTCAACAATTGGAATCAGAGTAGGTTCCTTTGCAAACAGTCTAACCACTGGAAGGAAAATCTCTGGAGAACACATGGCTAGTCAAGAAGAATTTATATTCATGGACATGGATACAAAGTCTACTGATACATAAAATGAAGACAATTAGAAAGGAAAATCATATTCAGAAGAAGAAAACATTGACAAGGAAGTGAATCTTGAAGAAAAAATCGTTAATGCCTTAGAAGAAATAGACAAACTCAAGGGAAATAATGAAAAGAAGAAAGAGAAATTACAGAAATATGAAAAGAAGTATCATGATCTTGATGAAACAAAAAAAACAATTATCATCCTGAAGACTCAACTAGAAGAGGCAAAAAGGATAGAAGAAGTGGTAAGAAGCCATCAGAAAAGGAAAATGAAGAAAATCCTAAAAGATATGCTAATATTTTCAAAGGCCCCATCAATAATGAAAGTAACAACAAGAAAGGAAATTATGACTAGAAGAAACCTTATTCTTCTCACAAGAAAAAAAAGAATGAGTTCAGAAGAGTTGTTCCACCAAGAAGGCCTTTAACAACCTGATACCAAAATCTCTTTCTCAACTATTGTTTTTCTTGCAATAACTTTTGTCACAAAGCACTAGATTGTAGAGATTATGCAAGAAGTGATCATGTTAGATATAGAAGTAGAGGTTCTTATAAGATCTCAAAGAATGATTATGTGAGAAACAAAACTAGAAGTTCTCATGGGTTTGTTGATAGAAACTACAATTCATTTGCTCCCCTACTAGATTACAATAATGAATGTTATAAGTGCAATAACTATGGGAACATAGCACGTGAATTTAGAAAAAACATAATAAAGTCTCATAAACAAAACATGGAAGAAGATGTGCTTACCAAGCATAGAGAAGAATACACAAAGGTGTGGAAAAGGAAGCTAGAAGAACCAAAGAAGGAAGAATGTGGACTTGCAACGTATGCTCAATACAAAGGAAGCAAATGGTACATTGATATTGGATGTTCAAAATACATGAAAGGGAATAAAAAAAAATATCCCACCCTAAAGGAAGAAAAAGGAGGTAGTGTTACCTTTGGGGAAAATGTTTTTGCAAGGATAGTTTGAAAAGGTACCATTAGTCTTGATAATAGAAAGAATAAAACACAGAATGTCTTGTATGTTGAAGGGATAACACAGAATAGTATAAGTGTCAGTAAAATGTGTGATTAAGGTTATAACCTCACATTTTATTATAAAGGGTGTGAGATAAGAAAATCAAGTTCAAGAATATTAGTGGAAAAAGCTAATAGAACCCCGAGCAATGTATATGTTCTCGATGATGTCAAAGGACAAAAATGTTGTATGGAACAAGTAAATAAAAGATGGTTATGGAATAGAAGGATGGGTCATATAAACTTTGACAATCTAGTAAAACTCAGCAAGGCACAAGCATTAAGAGATATGTCAAGGATCTCAAAACCTGCTGACACTATTTGCAAGCCATGTCAACACTGGAAGTAAACAAGAGTTAGTTTCAAAACAAAGGAGTACCCAACATCAAAACCATTGGAACTTGTACACACAGACCTCTCCAGGCCAGCAAGAACACAAACTTTCAAAGGTGGGAGTTATTTTATGTTTCTTATTGATGATTAAATAAGAATGACATGGGTTTCATTTCTTAAATAAAAATCTAAAGAACTTGAGAAGTTTAAATATTTCAAAGCCCTAGCTGAAAATGAGATTGATTTAAAAATCAAGTGCTTAAGATTAGATAGAGGAGGTGAGTTTCCCTCTTATGAATTTGATGAATTCTGTGAGAATCATGGAATCAAGCGACATTTTTTGGCAGTAAAGACTCCATATCAAAATGAAGTTGTAGAAATGAAGAACATTATAATTGTACAAGAAATGGCTAGAACAATGTTGAATGAGGAAAAACTACCAGACACCTTTTGGACATAAGCAGTCAACACAACAATCTACATTTTGGATAAAGCATAAATTTGAGTGAACAATAGCAAGACACCTTGTGAAGCATGGGAGGTGGTGGTGGGGCAAAACACCCTAATAGTAACATATCCCCTTATGGTGTCTATTCTATTCAAAACCCAAGCCCTAGCGATAGAAGAAGTGTGTGCCTCATTTAGGCCTTCCTTAGCCCAAATATTTAGACAACTTTTTACCCATAGAATTGCAACAACATGGCTTCCTCCATACCTACCCAAATTACCTAATTTTAGTGGCACTATTGGGGAAGACCCTAAGCACCATTTGGAAGACTTCACTATCGCATATGCCAAGTTTATTAATGAAAAAAATATAACTATAAATCTCTTTCCTCACTTCCTAATAGGTTGTAGCCGTAATGGGTACCATCATCTCCCTAAAAGATTGGTTTATGATCTTCTCTTATTAGAATACCATTACATCCAATACTTTCAAATCCCTAAATTGGATAAGTATGGTATCCCTACTCTTTTGAACCTTAAAAAAGAAGACAAGAATCCCAATTAAACTTTCATCAATTAATGGCGCAAGGATCTGCATGATTCCATGGCCCTATTGAGAAGGATGCAACATGACCAAAGTAATGCTAGATGCGAAAGATCTTTCTCCTGGTTGTCTTGGTATTCCCTTAACCCCGAGGTCTTATTATAAACCTTCATGGAGTTATATGGTTTCCAAATGAATTAGTAATGAAACGTATCTGCGTAGTCTATATTGGGATGCCTTATCATGGTTGAACCATTATATAGTGGATTCTACGTGATTGGACTAAGTTTGGGAAAGGTAGACCAACTACAGTCAAATACTTCAAAGTATTTGGGAGCAAGTGATATATAAATAGAAATGAAGATAATTTAGGAAAAATTGATTCCAAAAAAGATGAAGGTATCATTCTTGGCTATGCATATGGAAGGAAGGCCTACAACTGCTACAACAAAAGTCTGCACAAGGTTGTAGATAGTATTGATTTAAGAGTTGATGAAGAAATACCTCAAAAGGAAAAGTCACAAACAAATTATTATCTATAGGAGACAATCTACATAGAATGAGAAAAGGAAGAAGAAGAGGAAGAAGAAAATAAAGAATGAGAAGAAATAGAATGCCAATATACAAAGACACCATCCATATTTGTTCAAAAGCATCATCTAGAAAATAAGATTCTTGGTGATATAGATATAGGAGTCTAGGCTACAAGAAGATTGGAATTTTATTTTCTATCTAAAATATAGCCCAAAACATTTGCACACACTAGTGAATATAAGCATTGGGTTAATGCTGTGAAAGAAGAACTAAATTAGATTGATAAGAATGAGACATGGGAACTTGTGCCCAGACCAAAAGACAAGAATGTGATTGGCACCAAATGGGTCTTCAGAAACAAATTGGATGAAGATGGACAAATAGTAAGAGATAAAGAAATATTGGTCTGTAAAGGGTATGCTCAAGTTGAGGTTATTGAATTTGAAGAAATCTTTGCTCCAGTTGCAATATTAGAAGTAATCAGAATGATTTTGGCATTTTCTTGTTTCAAGAACTTTAAATTCTATCAAATGGATGTCAAGTAAACCTTTCTAAATGAAAATTTGAAGAAGTATATATTGAACATCCATAAGGATTTCAATTGTCATGAAACAAAGATCATGTATGCAAATTGAAGAAATCAATCTATGGATTAAAGCAAGATCTTAGATCTTGGTATTCAAGACTTCACAAATACCTACAACAACAAGGTTTCAAAAGAAGAGTTGTAGAAAAAAATATTTACATCAAAACATACAATGAAAATCTTTTAATCATTGTGGTTTATGGATGATATCATATTTGGAAGTAATGATGATAGAATGAGACATAATTTTGTAGAAGAAATGAAAAAAGAATTTGAGATGTACATGCTTGGAGAATTGTCATTATTTATAGGGTTGCAGATTCATCAGTCTAGCAAAGGAATATTCATTTCTCACACCAAATATATCAAGGAAATGTTAAAGAAATTCAGAATGGAAGATTGTGCACCTATCAGTACACCCATGATCACATGATGTAAGTTGAGAAAAGATGATGAATCTCCATACGCAAATCAAACACTATATAGGTCAATGATTGGAAACCTACTATATGTGACAACATCAAGGCCATAAATCATGCAAGTGGTAGGATTGGTTGCAATATTTCAATCTGCACCAAAGGAGACACATGTGCAATAAGTAAAAATAATATTCAGATGTCTAAAGGGAACATTGGAATTTCACTTGTGATATTTGAGAAGTAAGGACTTCAGTCTAACAACATATACATATGCAAATTGGGAAAGAAGTATTGATGACAAGAAAAGTACCAATGGAGGAGCATTCTTTCTAGGAAAATGTCTAGTATCATGGTTGAGCAAGAAGAAAACTCCAATATATCTATCCACAATATAAGATGAATATATTGCAGCAGCAACATGTTGCACACAAGTTCTCTGGATGAAGTAGACACTGAAGGATATCAAGATAGAATATGATCATTCAATTTCAATCATCTATGACAACAAAAGTGCAATCAAAATTTCAAAGAATCCTATTATGCACTAAGACAAAGCATATTCCCATCTAGTACCACTTCCTAAGAGATCAGGTAGTCAAGCAAACTGTCAAGCTAGAATACATTTCCACCAAATAACATGTTGCAAATATTTTTACCAAACCCCTTCCTAGAAACACATTTGAATATCTTAGAAAAAAGTTGGGAGTGATATCCCTCTCATATTTTCAGTAAAGGGAATCACACACTCAGGGGCATAATCCCTTTGCCATTGATGTCAAAAGGGAGAAGTTGCAGACAGAGGAAGAATTACATACACAAGGAGAGTTGTAGACAAGGGGAGTATTACATAATTTACTAAGGGTTTCCATTAATGACACGGGGGGGGATTTTTGGAAATATTGTTCTCATCGATGTCAAATACAAGGGGAGACTATGAATGTCCAAGATAAATATTGCAATATGGATATTGTTGAAAATATTTTTTTGGATTTTTGATGCTCAATTTTGATACCCTATATGTGAATGCATTTTTACTCTGAATACCTAGCTCAAATGGGAGCATATGATAATGATTGAAAAGATCATTCTGATACATTTCCAACGATATATGGCACTCCCTCTAACTCCTTAAGAATGAGGAGATATGAAAGATTTTGTCAGATCAACCCATCTAGAAAGTATAGGTCAACCCAGCCAGTTTTACAAGTTGTCCCCATAAGTGAACGAAGATACACTATAAATATAGGATAGTTGTGCACATTTTAATTGTGTCCAAGAAAGAAGAGAAAGTACAAGTGCACAAAATACATCTAAGGTGTGCAAGTGGAGCTAGGGAGTATTCTTGGGGTCTAAAGGTACGCAAGAGGAGTTTTCTAGGAGTTTTAAGGGTACACTTTGAAGGACTAAGGTCTATGATTCTTAAAAGTGCGTTGTTTTGAGGTTGTGATGTTGCAATATGGAATTATATTTTGGGAATGATTCTATGAGGTTGGCTAGGGCATGATGGTTAAATCTGACTAGGATTTGAAGCTATGTATTGGGTATGAAGCAAGGAGATGTGTTGGATCATGGAACTTAAGGGTACGATGATGTTGTGAAATACATGAAGTGTGAAGGTGAAGTAAGAAGTACTCTATGTATGAAGATATTAGATTGCAAGATATACAGGTCTTACTGAGTTGGTGCTTAGTTGAAGGGATTGGTGTCTCTAGTAGGTTGGTTGCTACACAATATCTTGCTAAGTTGGTGCTCAGGTGAAGATATTGGTGTCTCTAGTAGGTTTGTGCCTACACAATATCTTGTTGATTTGGTGCTCAATTGAAAACATAGTTACCAATTTAACGAGAACTCTACAAAGTTCTTGTTTTTTTTTTGGGGGGGGGGTCCAATTTTTTACCCCGTTTTTTAAAATGGTGCTACCAGTAGCACCCGTGGTTTTCGATATTTTAAATTTTTCAATCCACAATGTTTCCACATTATTTTTTTAAATGCTTATTTTTCATCTATTTTCAATTTTTTATAAAAAAAATTTATTCAACGATGTTTCTAGTCATTTTTTCATGCTTCTTTCAATCTTAAAAATATTTTTTACCATTTACTTTTTTGGAGTTATGATTTTTCATATAATTTGGTCTCCTTAATTAATATTCTTGATATCTTATACTCAGACGAGTATATGTGCACTCCTTGCACTCACTCTGCACAATCAACATTATCTCTCCTGAGCTATTGAGTCTGAAAGAAACTCTGCCTTCGCACTCCTTGCACCAGTATTTCAGAAGAGAAACAATTGAAACTTACATAACACTACAGGTTCATTCAATTAACCATAAAATGCATACACAGAAAGCAAATAACATGACATTACCCAATTTCTCAAAGGAAAACACATGCAAAGATCTGAAAGCAATTTTCCTTCATTATATTCATTCAGGAAATATTTACAAAGTTCTCTTCAGCAACTCTCTACAACCGCTCTCTGAAAATAAAATAACCTTCAGCAACAAAATAACAATTCTCAACAGCCTCATTTGGGCACACAATACATATATTTATACATGGAGGGGCTTCTCGAGCCTTCCTACCAACTATTCTAGTGCTATCATATCATAATCAAAGCATTCTACCACTAAGGCTTATTTCAATTAAATGAAATTTACAACCCAGATACAAGTCTAACTCAATATATGTACAATCCTATCTGCATTAAAGAAAATACAATCTCCCTGGATTGTTTTCAATGGCTCAAACCTCAAAACATTAAAAGGTCTTTAATTACAATATTTTCAAAACATCAAAATGATGCACCCTCCTTGGGTTTCAAAACATTTTGAACGTGCACGTTGGATGTTGAGTTGTCCTCCACTTGCTTCATTGAGCGTTGATGGAAATGCTCTTGCATCACATTCACACCTATCATTATAGAATCCTAATAAAAATGTGCTTATGGTGACTATTTTTTCACTAACACCCTAGGATTTCATCAGCAACGATCACTCACCACCAGTGTAGGTTCCAAATGCAAGGCCCACCATCCTTTTGTGTGTCTAAATTGTTATATTTTTTCCTTTGGAGACTATCAACATGCATCATTGGATGTTCACATAGAAATGCATCTATGGTAATGGTAATTGACCATTTCCATGAGATTCTTTGGCTATAGACACCAACCATCATCGTCTACTCCAAGAGATAGTATTTATGGTGATGACCACACACTGTTTCCATAGGATTCGATCGACAACAAGTCATGACCATCACTAAAGGTTCATAATGCATTGAAGTTATGGAAATGGTGGTTCCTTATTACTGATTTGGATTTTTGACAATGACATGGGTGAAGGATCCTACCCATCGTCATTGAGCATCAATGGCGATGATCGATCACCCATTACAGAAACCACCAAACATTTAGTGACAAAATATTAGGAAACAATCATTTTTTAGCGACATTGACCATTTTGACCATTTCCATTAAAGCTATGCTAATGAATTTCACCCATTACCAATGACCATTATTTGGTGTTAGTTATAAGAACTCTCAAATGCTTTACTACCACCTCCAAACAATGTTTTTGGTTTGTCTTTCTATAATAATTAACTTGCAACTTCTCAAATGCAATGGCAATGGAATTTGAAGGGATATTCAAAGTTTCAACAAATTTTTCAAATGAAGGAGGTAACCTTCTCAAGGTAATTACTATGAAATATTCCACATCTACTTCTATGTCAATGTTGACAATTAATCACAAGCATATTTTTTATTTCAAAAAGTGGTCTATAATTAAATCACCCTCTTCCTCTTCCATATTCATTAGAAAGCGTAAACTATTAAGATAAAAAAATCCTACTTTTATTGAAGTTTGATGCATATCATTCAACCACATGTACATTATGAAGTATCATATGTGATAGATAACATTATCAACAATCCAACTTCTCTATTTGTCTCATTTAAGACTTCATGTGCATCCTCATCATCCAGTCTTTTATATATTTGCATGTGACCACCCCTAACAAATGCTTATACTATAATATGGCAATCTTCCAGTGCTTCTCAAAGACATCATTTTCTCTCAACAAACTAATGTCAAGGTAATTATACAATTCGATAAACTTTTAAAAAAATGATAATTACCTCTAAGTTTTTTTTACATATTTTATCTAATCATGAAAAATGATAATTACCTTTAAGTTTTCTTGTACATATTGTATCTAGTCATGGCTATCTATGGTGCTAGATGACACCATAGCACCACATCCACATTAACCCAACACCACAACTATCTTACTTTACATACAAAAAATTGTTGTGCCACTTAACACTAAGGCAGCAAAACGGTGTCAACCTAACAATACCATTTTCTTACTAGTTTATAGCATAACTTTTTCTTCCTAACACTCCAAAATACAAATTTCTATGCAAAACATATTCTTAAAAATTATAAAAAAAATCAACAAAATGGTATCAACCTGACAACACCATTTTCTTACTAATTTGTGGCATGAAATTTCCACCTAACACTCCAAAAAACAAATTTCTATGCAAAACAAATTCTTAAAAATTATAGAAAAGTTCACTAAAATTTAGTGGACTTACATCTTATCTTAAATTTTGTGCAAATATGTTGTTGTACACATCATTATGTTTCTGTTATACACTTTAGCCAATATTTGTGGATTTATGCTAAGTCAATATCACTAATAATCATAAAATATGTCAATGTGCGTTTAATAATTTAAATGTTATTAAATAAGTCACCCTATTATACAACCACAAGCCTTTGTATTCATCACTCGATTCATACTTAAAATAATATATAATTGTATCAACAACCTTATGTTTGTATTTCATCGCACATTAATTTATATAATGCATTGGTAACTTGGATCGATTTCGTGATGGGTCGATCATGATTCAAGAACGACCAAAATTAGTAGAGGGTCTATCTAATTCAAGAGTCCTCGAACTCGTGGGACTATCCCTAATTTCCCGACCAACATTGTCATGTGTGTCCATCTAATCTTTCATGGTATCCATCAACTCGTAGGGATATATTTGCAGGGACCACCAAGGGAGTTCCCTATAAGAGACATACATCCTTTGTCCTTTAGACCACCAACCTAAATTAATTTTTTGAACCCCTAAACTTCTTTAGGGTTTGGAAAAATGATAAATAATATAGAATTAAATTCTTAATTAGATAAATTAACAGGTGAAATAAATAGTAAATATCGAGATAAAATAACAAAAAAAAATTGGCTAAGGAGATAAATGGTTTCATTGTACTTGCAAATCTCATCATCTTAGAGCTAGTGAAGTCCCCTACCAAATTCTACCCCACCAATTACTTCACCACCTAATTTTACTTCAACACCAAATTATAATTTTATTCTACTAACTAATATCATTCCACAACTTACTTTTACTATGTCATGTAATATTATTCCATGACCCAATTGTAATATGCTTTAAACACCAACATTTAATGGTCATAATCATCAAGTAAAACTTGAAATGCGAAAATTTGATGTACAAGGCATGAGTAAAAGAACTGAATGAATAAATAAGGCCAAAGAATATTTTGAACTACACCATACTCAACAATATTGAAAAATTTAACTCTTCAACAATGAATTTCAAGGAGCTTATGTACAATTGGTGCAAGTGGTGGAAAACCCAAATGACAAATGTAACTATAAATTGAGATACATTCTCGATGAAGTTTTTTAGGAGGTTTTAGGACATGGAAGAAAATGATGTTTTTGGAAAACTTATATGACTATAATAAAATGGTGATATGAAAGAATATTCAAGTGAATGGCAGGTATCCATGACATGCATACCAAGGCTATCTTTAAATCAACTAATCCAAACTTATGTCACCACATTGAAGGAGACTATAAAGAATGAGATCAAGATGCACAACATTAAGTCCATTGACAAGGCAAGACTCTAAGTGAAAATCACATTAAAAAATCTTATAATTCAACACCAAGCCTATGCACCAACAAACGAAGTTATATTAGTCAACACCAAGTGTTCCATTCATCGAATAAAGAAAAATAATGATATATTTAACCACATCATTGTGATAACAATAAACAACAAATCTAGAATCCAAAGGAAGAAGGAAAATAAATGTTGCAAGTGTGGTAAGAAATGGACACCACGTCACAAATGTGAACCAAAATGATTTTAGCATTGCAAGTAAAAAAAGGGAAAGAAGTAAAGGTCTCTTAAGAAGAAGACAAGATAGAATCAAATGATGATGAGACCATGCTAAAAATATCATTAGCAACAATTACATGCACTTAGCGAACTAGAAAGGAAAAAATGTTGTTTCAAAAGGAAGTTATCATCCAAGAAAACACACAAGCACCTAAAGCTAAATATACTCCACCTCATCTAAGAAACATTGATAAGACTCAAGAACCAATGCATTACTTCATTTGGGTACAATTTCCAACCATCTACCAACACTTACTTTGACGTCATCACAACGAAAGATGGAATTTTCTATTGTAGAAATATTTTCATCATAACTACATCAAATTTCCCACTCAATGTTATGTTGTCTCACTTTCGACACACTTTGGTGACCACGTGGCACTATGATGAACAATCATTTTAGTAACACTACATTGGTTTTTTGACACTCCATTGACACACTTTCAACCCATCATGGCGATTGTTAGTCTCTAATTTTGCTCTTGATTTAGTGAGAATCCCTAATCCTAAGCCTTCCCTGCTTGTACCTCATTGTTTGATTTCATTAGACCTTAATCTTTGTTTTGAGTTTGTTATGCTTTGCATTTTATCATTTTTGAATAATTTTCTTGAGTTTGGGGGTTTAAGACATGGTTTAATGAGATTTGTCACATCATTTGCTTATTTGAATCCTAAAAATTCAAATTACTGCCAAGTCATCAATAGTGCTACTGGAATAACGTTATTCCTGCAACGCTAATGTAATCATGTTGTGACATGCACCAGCCATCCAGATCTTGTCATGATCACATAAATCGTGGACAAAAGACTTGCATGTACTCCACGATATCACTTGAATCGATAATGCAGTTCAAACCATTGCATGAATGAGATCACTATGTACCTGTAAGGACCCATATCAAATCAGTTCAATTTTCAACATCATTATATAAAAATGTCATATGTTATTCTAATTATGTTGAATTATGTGCGCATATATCCTTTAGAAGAAATTGTTATGTAGTAACAGTTGCAGGTTTTAAATTTAACTTCCAACATCGTCGAGTTGTAGCACCGTATTATCGACATGGTGCCTAAAAAAAGTGGGCAAATTGTCAGGTTGGAACCTGAGGGCGTTGAGCTACCTGAAGCATATCCGCAAATGGCACAAAGGTTCAAGGACGCTAGCTGGTTTGAATTCTTTACCACCTTCCATGGGCATGACTAACATTTGTCCATGATGTTCGCGCAGAACTTCGATGGCTTCGAAGTAGTGATCGGTAAATTGTTGATATTGGTAACAGAAAAATCCATTGCCAAAGCTTGCAAATTGGCAATTGGGGGAGAATGATGGTGGAAAAAGGAGCACATAGTCATGGAGTTTGTGAACCAATTCTTTCTACCAGACAAACAGAACCCAAACTGGAAGAAAGGAGTTCCTCACAATTGGATTAGACAAGAATGGCATACCGCTTTGATCATAATTCACAGGTATATCACCTGTGAAGGTAGATTCTCGTTGGTTTACATATACCATATTAGGTTATTGATGCATATCAATGGAGACTATCCCTTAAATCTACCTTACTTTCTACTCAAAATCTTATCAAAGATGTCAAAAAGGGTACAATCACACCCTACCACTGCTAAAGGTAGTCTGTTCCATCAAGTTTTAATCAAGACACTGGTCGTTTCTTCTTTGAGTGAAGTACATAAACCCTGCAATTGGAATAAGTTGTTGATTATTATACAAGAGCTATAACAAGAGAAACCACCAAATCATCAAAATCTAAAGCAGCTTTTTCTAATGACAAAGGGTATTATTCTGCAAAACAAGAAAAGCTACAAGAAATACTATGTTTTTTTACCTGTTTTAGTCTTTATCTTCAAGAGAAGTTGCAAAACAGTTGGAGTTGAATTTGTTGAAAACAAAAGAGGTTTTTGTTGGGAACATTCGCCTTCACAAAAACCTCTCTCGGTTTTACAAAGAAAACACATTTTAAGATATTTGAATTTATCTTTGAGGCCTATTTTTCTGAGATTTCATAATAAATAATTCCATTTTTTAGTCAATAATTTTGGGAGAGGTTGCAGAACAAATGGAGATGAATTTATGGAAACCAAAAGAGGTTTTTGTTGGGAACGAGTCCCTTCACAAAAACCTCTCTAGGTTTTTTCACAACTATCACCTTTTGAGAGATACAAAGATATTGGTGGACCCTATTTTTCAGGAATTTGCCAGATTTATTTTCCTGAAAAATCTCATGGACATCAGTTGACAAGCCACCTCATCAATTGGAATCGGAGATCATATTGGATATTCTCCTTGATTATTTGAAACAATAAACTAAATATAGATGAGGAGGTTTTCAAATCCATTTCTTTTGGATCTTGATAATTATGTATTGTTTCTATATCAACTATGTAGAAGGAGAAGTTAAGGGTGGAAAATTTGGATATTCAGGGACCTGTTTTGAAAATCCTTGTAAGACATTCATATTCTATGTGACACTTAATGGCAAAGGCATATTGATGGTTAGACTTTCTCTTCTTCTCTGTTCTTTTTCTCTTCATACTTGAGATCATTTATCAAACTGCAATGCATTGTTTTCTTGATTATCAATTGATACAGTAAAGAATTTGTTGTCGTTATTATTTTCAAGTTTTTTATTTCAGGCTAATGTTCTTGTTTCTTAATGATATTTTGAGATAAGAATTTTATGTGAGGCTGACAAATTGAAGACTTCATATTATCTTTTACTTATTTTTCTAATTCATCTATGTGAATACGCTTTAACCAATCAATGGGATATCATTTGTCCTTATTCTAAAATTTATTGTTTATATTGAAACCTTGAACCAGTTTTCAACCACCTTTTCAAAAACCAAGTCATAAAACCCCTCAAAATATTATTGCAATAACCTGATGATGCCCTAGCTTTCCCTTGCATAGTCAAGTGCAAATTTAGGGACTAACATATTTTGGCGTCGTTGTCGGGGATGGAGACACGAAGTATTTATCCCTAGGAGAATGCCAATGATCAATTCTAGCTCTTGATGGTAAATAGGAGTTGGATACTTTTTTTCACTGTATCATTCACCTGGCGACTCCATGAAGGAAGAATCTATTGACAACTCCACTGATCCAAGATATCAAAGGCTATGGAAGCTATTTTGGCATGGAGGTTTGCACCATTTCATTTCTCTGTTATTGTTGTTTTCCCTAATGATGTTCCCATTGTTGATATATGGGGAGATTGCCTTACACGGTTCAGGGAAAAGGATGAGGACAATCTGACACTACATTTGATTAAGTTTCATCAATGCATGGATCAAAGGAATATTCATCATGAAGATGCATTGATGAAAATGTTTATGTACTCTTTGGCGGGTGATGCACGTATCTGGTATAGATCTCTTCCTGCTTCCAACATTTCTTCTTTAAGAGAATTTCATGTTGCATTCAATGAACAATGTAAAAGGTATTTTCCAACTAAGCTTATTCTGACATATTGTTGTGAGAAATGTAAATCAGCATCTTATTCTCAAGAAATTGATTACTCTAGCAATACAGATGAAGAGGATAATTACATCGAGGAAGAGGAAGAAGATTCATTATCCGTCATATCTTCTTCTAAATCTGTCCTACAGCAGGAATATTTCCAGCATTCTGATCTTGAAATTCATAATAATGATACTTTAGATGCATTTGGTATCAATCTGAATGTTTCTAATAGTAATGACTATGATACAAATGTTGTTCCTAATCTTTTTGAAGATCAGTTGTTGATTGAAGAAATTCTTGTTGAAGACCATATTGTAGATGAGAAAGAAAAACCAGCAGTTGCAAATGTATTTGATGTTGTTTCATATGTGTCTTATGGTCAAAATTCTTATGATGATCAAGCAACATATATATGCTCATTTTTTCAATATGATCATGAAGTAGAGGTCCTTGGTTTTCAGAGTTCAGAAAAAATTTCAAATCAACCTTTATTTGATGAGTAGGATGACGATCTTGAAGTCCTGGATCCAGATGTTGATGATATGACAAATTCTAACTAGCAAATTCATGAAGGCATTCATTCCATCGTCCACGAAGAGCTAGAGTCGGTGTATGATAGTTATGCATCTGAAGGCAGCGTGGAACATGAATATCAACCTCTTGATTCTCATGATGATAATGTTGTTTTGAACAATGTTATCCAAGAAGCATGTGAGCATGTTCCAGATGCTTTTGATCAAACCAGTGATCTTCAAATGAATTATACTCTCATAAATGAAGCAGAAATCATAGAGAAACAATATGGCTTCTTGTATCAACTAGAGATGCAGTACCATCGGCAGGATCATATGGCTCTCTACATGGATTTCGTGTTTATAGAGGTTCAAAATTTTGCAACGTGTGGAATTAAAGAAAACTGCAGCTATAAGTATGGGCTTCCCATTCATTTTTTGTTGCAAAAATATCAGTTTTTATACATTTTCTTATTTACCTGCAAGGAAGAAGACCCTCTTGGAAGTAAAATCATTTCATAGTTTCATTGGAAATTTGCCTACATATTATCAACATGATTTCAGCAGGAAAGTAGAGTAGAATGGTTGAATAAGCTTTCATCCAAGCAATTTGTTTTTAGTGTGAAAGAATAAGGACTCCATAGCCCAATGGAAAGACTACTTGCATTTTTGTGGTTATTTTTTAGCCCAAATAAAGACTCCATATACCCAATGAACTTGTTTTTATACAGTTGTGTTGTAAATAAAATATGACAGAGTAGGGAAATTAGTGAATCAAAAGTAAGGAAAAGGCATTGGTTTGCAGTTCTTGGAGTTTATCATCAAAACTCCACCCCCAGAAGGAGCCAATGTTAGTTTCTAATTTTTCTCTTGATTTAGTGAGAATCCCTAATCCTAAGCCCTCCTTACTTGTACCTCATTGTTTGATTTCATTAGACCTTAATCTTTGTTTTGAGTTTGTTATGCTTTGCATTTTAGCAGTTTTGAATATTTTTCTTAAGTTTGGGGTTTAAGACGTGGTTTAATGAGATTTGTCACATCATTTGCTTATTTGAATCCTGAAAATTCAAATTACTTCCAAGTCATCAATAGCGCTACTGGAATAACGTTATTCCTGCAATGCTAATGTAATCATGACAATATCTAGATGGATGGTGCATGTCATAGCATGATTACATTAGCGTTGCAGGAATAACATTATTCCTACAGCGCTAATGTAATCATGCTATGACATGCACCATCCATCATGTTATTCCTGCAGCGCTAATATAATCATGCTATGACATGCGCCATCCATCTAGATCTTGCATGATCACATAAATCGTGGACAAAAGACCTGCATGTACTCCACGATATCGCTTGAATCAATAATGCAGTTCGAACCGTTGCATGAATGAGATCACTCTGTACCTGCAAGGACTCGTATCAAATCAGTTCAATTTCCAACATCATTATATAACACTGTCATTTGTTATTCTAATTCTATCGGATTATGTGTGCATATATCCTTTAGAAGAAATCATTATGTAGTAGCAATTGCAGGTTTTAAATTTAACTTCCAACAACGTCGAGTTGCAGCACCATATTATCGACATGGCACCTAAGAAAAGTGGGCAAATTGTCAAGTTGGAACCTGAGGACGTTGAGCTACTTGAAGCATATCCGCAGATGGCACAAAGGTTCAAGGACACTAGCTGGTTCAAATTCTTTACCACATTCCATGGGCATGATGAACAGGTGTCCATGATGTTCATGCAGAACTTTGATGGCTTCGAAGTGGTGATCGGTAAATTGTTGATGTTGGTAACAAAGCAATCCATTGCCAAAGCTTGCAAATTGGCGATTGGGGGAGAACGATGGTGGAAAAAGGAGCATGTAGTCATGGAGTTTGTGAACCAATTCTTGCTACCATGCAAACAGAAACCAGACTGGAATAAAGGAATTCCTCACAACTGGATTAGACAATAATGGCATACCTCTTTGATCATAATTCACAGGTATATCACCTGCGAACGTAGATTATCGTTGATTTACATCTACCATATTAGGTTATTGATGCATATCAATGGAGACTATCCCTTAAATATACCTTACTTTCTACTCAAAATCTTATCGAAGATGTTAAAAAGGGTACAATCACACCCTACCACTGTTAAAGGTAGTCTGTCCCATCAATTTTTAATCAAGACACTGGTCGTTTATGCTTTGAGTGAAGTACAAAAACCATGGAATTGGTTAATCCAATCCCTAAATCCTAATCCATAGCCAAGCAAACAGAAAAGGGTCAAAGGGAAAAAGGAAACTACACAGAAACAGAGTATCACAATTGATGAATTCCCAGTCAAAGAGAAAATATCTGCAACTATGGTGACAAGGACCAGCAAGAGAAAGAAGCAAACTCAACAGATTCTTATTGATACTCTTGTAGATGAAAACCAAGAAAAATCCACCACCAACAAAGGTACGAGATCAAAATTTGACGCAGAGATTGAAATGTTTCTTGATGCGGAAGTGTTTTCTGATATTGACATTAAAATGGAAGATGTTTCATATGAGGATTTCAATATAGGCTCAATTAAATCCACAGTCAAACATAAACAACAAGCAACCAATAAGAAAGGTGCCACAGTAAAAAAGCAAGGGAAGAAATATGCACCTATGTCTGAATACCCTAGGAGGAACTCCACTAGGGTTGCTAATAAATATAGGTTGAAGTCCAAAGCTATGTTTGACCCATTTATCAAAGAGGAAAATGTTATATTCATAGAAGACCATTCTAAGGACGCAAAAAACTTGGGGAAGATACAAAGAAAGGGTAGAAAAACTTCCATTACATAGGAAAACAAATGAAGACAAAAAACTTGGGGAAGATACAAAGAAAAGGTAAATAAGTTGCTCAATATTCTACAAGACCTATAACAAGAGTAACCACCAGATCATCAAAATCTGAAGCAGTGTTTTCTGATGACAAAGGCTATTATTCTGCAGAACAAGAAAAGCTACAAGAAATACTCTGTTTTTTACCTGTTTTAGTCTTTATCTTCAAGAGAAGTTGCAGAATAGTTGGAGATGAATTTGTTGAAACCAAAAGAAATTTTTGTTGGGAACATTCCCCTTCACAAAAATCTCTCTCAGTTTTTACACAACAATCACATTTTAAGAGATTTGAATTTATCTTTGAGGCCTATTTTTCTGAGATTTCATAATAAATAATTCCCTATTTTAGTCAGAAATTTTGGGAGAGATTTTAGAACATATGGATATGAATTTATGGAAACCAAAAGAGGTTTTGTTTGGAACAAGTCCCTTCACAAAAACCTCTCTTGGTTTTTACACATCTATCACCGTTTGAGAGATACAAAGAGATTGTTGGACCCTATTTTTCAGGAATTTGCCAGATTTATTTTCCTAAAAAATCTCATGGATAGCAGTTGACAAGCCACCTCATCAATTCGAATTGGAGATCATATTTGATATTCTCCTTGACTATTTGAAACAAGAAACTAAATATAGATGAGGAGGTTTTCAAATCCATTTCTTCTGGATCTTGATAATTATGTATTGTTTCTATATAAACTCTGTAGAAGGAGAAGTTAAGGGTGGAAAATTTGGATATTCAGGGACCTATTTTGAAATTCCTTGTAAGACATTCCTATTCTATGTGACACTTAATGACAAAGGAATATTGATGGTTAGAAGTTCTCTTCTTCTTTGTTCTTTTTTCTTCATACTTGAGATCATTTATCAAACTGCAATGCATTGTTTTCTTGATTATCAATTGATACAGTAAAGAATTTGTTGTCGTGATTATTTTCAAGTTTTTGATTTCAGGCTAATGTTCTTGTTTCTTAATGATATTTTGAGATAAGAATTTTATGTGAGGTTGAAAAATTGAAGACTTCATATTCTCTTTTCCTTATTTGTCTAATTCATCTATGTGACTACCCTTTACCCAGTCAGTGGGATATCATTTGTCCTTATTCTGAAATTTCATGTTTATCTTGAAACCTTGAAGCAGTTTTCAACCACCTTTTTCAAAAACCAAATCATAAAACCCCTCAAAATATTATTGCAATAACCTGATGATGCCCTTGCTTTCCCTCTCACAATCAAGTGCAACTTTAGGGACTAACAGTGACCTCGTCTCACATCGAGAATCAATTGTTTTGTGGCTTATCGTCGATATTTTGATGTATGGATGACATTATGCCGATGCTTAAAGTGTTCAACTTAAATTCTTGGGTGTGTTTTTGTGTCTGTAGTATGTCACGACAACATCGATGTAACTTAGTTGGACACACTAGAGTGTTGATTAAATACTTCCTAGATGTCGTAGAGATTTTGAAATGTTGTAACTCCTCATCGGAATAAAGATGTATATAACATGGTAAACACAATGTGAACATGTCAAAAGAGAAGTACATTGTGCAATAGTGCACTGTTATCACACAATTATTCCATTGAAAGGACCAACACTAAAACTAGAACTAGGTCGAAATAGTTGCATGTTTATAAAAATTCTACAAGTATGTCATTAAGTCATCAAAATTCTGATGTGTTTTTTTTTTTTTTGAAATATATATAATAGACAACTATCATTATATATGAAATTCCATATATATTTCTATGAGGTAGCTTGAATCCAAATTCATGTGAGAGCTTGCAATCATAACAAATACATGGAACTACCCCAAGTTCATCGTTAGATGTTTTTTAGGATTTGAAAATTGTGTTATATCTTAATGAGTTGGGAACTCTGTATCATGTTGATTCTAAAAGGACACAATCGAGAGATAATATCTAACTGGATGCCCCTAACAAATTTGAGAAATGACATTATCATAAATATTTCCACTATGAATCCATTAGATGTTGAAATAAATAGTAAAAAGTTGGGTATTATTGATGAAAATATCCCGCTACTAAATTCAAAATCAAGTGCAAACAATGCTGACAAATCTATTTCAGGAAGGAGTTTCTAGGTTTCAACTACAAGGAAGCTACATAAAATAGGCTTTTATGGATATTCCCAAGATGTTTCACATACCCAAGTTCAATCACATAACATGACTATAGGCATTTACAGGTAAGGGAAATGGTAGACATGTTATTTTGGAGCTTGGTGTTTACACAATAAACAGAAAACCAAACCAAAAGATATACTACATGACAAAAAGGATACGAGTTGTGACCAATGTTTCTTTTTTCAAATCATATAATTTATAACTTATCAAACTATTTGGTGATCAAATCATATTTATAAAAAAATGTATCATTTTCTTGAGGCAATAACTTATTAATATTTTGTTAATACCTTGAAAATTAAGCAACAACACCAATACATGTGTGTCACTTGTGCATCATTGACAAAAAAATAATAATAAATCCTTCATTAGAACATTTAAAGACAAATCAACCTTTCATATAAATGAAAGACACCTTACAACAAAAAACAATGTCATCAGAAAATATCTTTAGAAATACATAGAACATTTTCTAAAAGATTCCAAGATGAAAACACTATATACTAAGGGATATAGAGACATTCCTATGACGAACAGTACCATTCGGCAAAGTCACATGAATTTCTTTGTATCCCTTGATCTGATGATCGCGGTCATCTCCAAGATATATGTTGGCTCCATTCGTAAGTGTGAGGGCATCGACACTCCTCTAACACTGTATAGGGGGGCACTGGTGATTTTTCCAAATTAATTCGATATCTTTCACTTTGGATCTTGCCTCAGAGAGCTGGGTTTCACGGATCTCCAATGTGGCTTTGATACCAACTTAGAATTAGGAGAAACCAACATTGGTGAGGCTACGCTCACAATCTATTATTGATTGAAGACTGATTACATCATTATATAGGATTTGGTTCTACTTAGGCAGTTACAGCAAAGACCAGGAAAATAAGATCTACATTAACTGAGATGTAGAGTTCATCTACGTAACTATCAACTGCTCCATTATTTCCAAGTGGTATACCATATACATGTGGAAATAAGTGAACATAACAAGTCAAGTTAAATATTAAAAAATGTTGCTTCATACAAATACTTAATTGATTTCCAATATAAGTTCATGGTATTCCCAAGAACATCAATAAATACATTAAACTTCAAATGTAGTGAATATTCATTAAAAACTTAAAATATGGAATCATGGATTTGGTGAAAAAATTAAGGAGGTCTATTATATGTTCATGGAAAGATTTTATTTTCAGGTAAAAAATATAAATATATGGAGAATTATTATCATAAATTAGGCTACAATTTTAACTTTTATTTTTATTTTTAAGGAAAATATGAAAAAATTTAGTCAAATTAGTGAAATTTTGCTTAAAAAAACATTGGTTACAACATTGCAAGTTTCCTATAACATCTTTGAACATCAATTTAGACTTTCTTCTCTATATACAATCATTTTATGGTTGTCTAATACTAATGTATACCTTGTATGTATTTGGTTTATTCCTTCGACTTGATATCTTGGGATCCAGATTGAAGCTCTAGATTTATATGCCTCATGAATCTTGCAAAGTGTGAACAACAAAAAATCTGGTAATAACATTCCAAGAGGCTTGTTAGCGTTTGAATTTACCACTCTTAACAAACTCTCGGTATTAGCACCACCAAGTAGATTGTTTAGGTTTAAACATTTCTTATTTCCTTTAGCTACCATTTCTAAACTCTAATATCCTCATTTAATTTGATGGGGATCGGAGATAGGTTTGTCAAATTCTGAATTAAGCTCAAGATAGTCTCGAACAGAGATCCCTCCATAGGCTTGTCATATTTTAATAAGGTTTTCTTTTAAATTCATTTACTAATTTTTTCAATAAATTATATATGATGAAAATAATATATTCTTGTAAATAAAGGAGAAAAATAACATATATATTCAAAATCAAAGGTATTAATATTTAATTAAAGAATAAATCATCATTATAATATAAAATAATAACCAAACATTTAACACATATAGGACAAATTCAAATAAGCAAGAAAGGGAAAGCTTCCATCATTTTTTATCATTGTTTAAAATCTAGAAATTAATTATAGTATGATTGAAAATTATAAAACATGAAATCATAAAAGGGTCATCATAGTTGAAGTAAAAGTTACCTCTCCTTCTCAATCAATCCCAAAAGGCCAAAAAAATGTCATATGCTCAACTTTTGTAGATAGTTGCAATCCCATGTCCCAAAGTGAACGAATATTTGCCATTTGTATAACATGCATGCAATCAAGATATAGAGCTATGCTTCAAATCATTATCATTTGAT
>ML777279.1:279130-310552 GCA_009831015.1 Picea engelmannii | reverse complement strand
GAGCCCTAACCTCATCATCAAAGTCCACTTTTACAGAACTTAGTTGATTAGTAACCGTATTAAATTCATTTAAATGATTTGCAACAGACCCACCTTCTGACATATTCATATTAAATAATCTCTTCATTAGAAATACCTTATTCAACGCCGAGGGTTTTTCATACAATTTGGCCAACGCATCCATCAAACCCTTCGTTGTCTTTTCTTTCTAGATATTGAAAGCCACCGACGCTACCAGGCTCAGCCGTATCGTTCCTAGAGCCTTTCTGTCAAGAATCTCCCATTCTTCGTCCTTCATGGCCACCGACTTCTTTGCTACTCCGCTCAATGGTGGGAATAGATCCTTCTGATATAAATAGTCTTCCATCTGCATCTTCCATAATTGGTAGTTTTGGTCGTTAAATTTCTCGACCCTAAACTTTCCATCTTCCGACATTGCTCCCACTCAAACGAGGAACCCTCTTTTCCTGTGAGTTACCTTATGCTCTGATACCAGTTGTTAGAAAAAGACTGTGGAGCAATAAAATAAAACAAATGCAGAAACAAAACATAGAAGACACACAATACAAGAGAGACACAGATTTATGTGGTTCACCCAGTGTGGGCTATGTCCACCAGAGAAATTTCCAGGTCCTTCCTTTATTATTATCCATCAAATGAAGGGATACAACCTACAGCAAAACCCGTTGTAACTTCCTCTTCTTTCTCTCACAGTCTCCTCTCTCACAATACAATATTCACCATCAACCATAGCTGCAATACATTTCCCTCATAAAAGAGGGTTGCCTTCTAGGGAAAAAAACCCTAACATAATCTCTATCATTAGATCTGCGACCTTATAATGAACGATCCAGATTTATAATGAAATTACAATATACTTTTATAAGGCAATTTTTGCTTCGGGGGCTTCGCCCCCGAACCCCCGCTGGGGGCCTGCTTTCCCCCAAACCCCCTAGCCGGGGGGATAGGCCCCCCGGACCCCGCAGAGGGGGTACCCCCCCTCTGCACTCCCCCGCGTGGAAGAGTGTACATACTTCCGGGGTGTAAATACTTCATGGGGTATAAACACGGCTGAAAGTAAAAGACCTATAAATCAGGAAGATAATCAGGCTCCACAACCAACACAATCAAATACCTTGAGATGTGTAAGAGAGGGTTTATTACCAGTTCATACCTTCTGTGGAGTATTTTCATCCAATGTTGATGAGGGTGATCAATTGACCAGGTAACATGCAGTACCCAATACCTTGGCCCAAAATTCATGTCCTAACCCGACACCATTGAGCATGATCTTTGATTTTTCCATCAGTGTCATGTTCATCCTTTCTTCAACTCCATTTTGTTGAGGCATGTATGGATTAGTTTTCTTCCTTTCTATACCGCACTTCTTATAGAATTATTTGAATTCATTTCCATAGAATTCGCCACCATTATCCATCCTCGACACCTTAATTCTCTTCTCTATCTGATTCTCCACACGAGCCTCAAACTCTTTGAATTTGTCAAAGACTTCATATTTCTTCCTGAGGAAATAAATCTATGTATTCCTCGAGAAGTCATTTATAAATGAGACATAGTAGACATATTTTCCTAGTGATGGAACCGACACAGGTCCAAACACAACATTGTGCACCAACTGTAAATTTCAATTTTCCCTCGTTTCACTAAAGGGGAATCTTACCCGATTTTTCTTCCCATATACACAATGTTCACATAAATCAACGCCATTCTCTCTGATATACCTTTACCGTGTAATAATTGAAGGGCCTTCTCTCTGATATACCTTTACCGTGTAGTACTTGAAGGGCCTTCTCTCCTATATGTCTCGGTCTATGATGCCACAACAAAGTCTTTTCTCTAGAGACTGTAGGATTTTTTTCTTCTTCAGCTCCAATCTCAGGAACAAGAAACTATTGTACCCATCATTAATAGTGCTTCCTATCATATTATACAGGGTTCCAATCCGAACGCCCTTCAACAACACCATTTCCCCTTGAACCATCATGCATTTTTCTTTCTTAAACAATGTTTTTACCTCTGCATCATCAATTTTGCTTACATAAATAAAATTTCTAGCCAACTGTGGGATGTGCAAAACACCAGGGAATGTTTTAATCCTTCTATCTATGAGATTCAACTTGACTTTTCCTTGTCCTGTGTTTGGTTGTTGAGTCATATCCTAGGAAAATTTCACCTCCATCATACCTTTCATATTTTCAGAACCACTCCCTATGGGGATTCATATGAAAGGGTGCACCTGATTTAACCAACTATGCCTCATGATATGCATGTGTGCCTGAAGAATCCAAGTACATATCCCCTCCTTTGTCTACAGATATTTTTGCTTCTATAGAAGAAGCATCTTCATATCCCTTCCCTCTCTCAACACTTTTGGATCTACATTGTTTCTTGTAGTGCCCTTCTTTTCCACATCTCCAACATACCTTTACAAATTTTCCGGGAGATTTAGATCTTCCCATAGATTTAGCTCTCCCACTTGAGGACTTAGATCTATT
The DNA here is from genome assembly GCA_009831015.1 of Picea engelmannii. Classification (NCBI taxonomy): domain Eukaryota; kingdom Viridiplantae; phylum Streptophyta; class Pinopsida; order Pinales; family Pinaceae; genus Picea; species Picea engelmannii. The sequence continues at coordinate 308,036 of ML777279.1, read as the reverse complement.
TTTTTCCTAGGAGTTTTATCTTGCAAATAAGCCATATGTGCTCCAGATTTCCACATTTTTTTGCCTCATCTCGTCCGACAACAAGGATGAGACCACATCATCGAAAGTTAGAGTAGTTGAATTACTACCTATGACCAAAACCAGACTATCCCACGAGTCTGGTAAAGATAACAATAAACCAATAAAATTATCTTCATTAGAAATATTAATATCAATAGATAATAACTAACTTACCACAATATTGGAGACTCATATGCTCTGTCACTGAGTCTCCATCTTTCATCCTTAGGTTGTATAGTTTCTTCTACAAGAACAATTTGTTTACCAAGGAATTTGACTGGTACATATCCCCTAACTTATCCCATAATTCCTTGGTTGTATCTTCCCCTGACACATTCAGTAATACTAAATCTGAGAGACACAATTAGATTGTGCTCTTCTCCTTTCGATGCAACTTAGTCTGGTATTTTTTTGGCATTCATGTAGGTGTAGTACCTAGATCCACAATGATCCATTGCTCTTTGTCCACCAATAGATATTCCATCTTGAGATTCCACAACTCAAACATTTTCCCATTAAATTTCTCGATCTCTATTTTTGAATTGTTCACCATTTATTTTCAATGAAAGAATCAATACTGCAGATCTCCCATTGTAACAAGGTTTATGATAGACTTGAGCCAAACCATTGACCACAAAGGTGTCCCCTTAAAGAAAATAATTGTGTTGATACCATATGTAGATTTTAACCTTGTACAAATAAATACTACAAAAATGTTCTTAATAAAAACAAAAAAGATACAATGGTGCACACACACATTACACATAGATTTTACCCTGGAAACCCAAACTGGGAAAACCAACAACTTGTTTAGAGTCGCACCTCTAATATTTTATTCATCATATATATTCATTGTTTACAATACAATATATATAGGACAATGTGGCATCCAAAACCCCTAATCCATTGACCAGATTAGTCAACAACCTAATTCCTTAACCACAATTAGAAAACCATTGGTGAAAACCATGTGTTAAAAAACCGCCAAAAAATCATTTTCAGGGATGATGTCCTAAACCCTCACGCGAGGGAGTTACCTCCCCATTGTGACCCCCCCATGTGCCCATCACAACATGGACACTAGGTTTGGTCATGCAAAGGAGATAACACATACCCAACACTATTGAGGAATGCATGCTACATTTAAAGATGTGGAAATTGTTCCTAAATTCCCCTTGTGTGTGCACCACCCCCCGCCCCCTATGGGATATTTATATGAATGATTTTTTTTAGAGTTATACCACACCTATCCCTTCTAATCCAAGTCAATTTTACTTTTTACATCTAGTCAAAACATTGCATGTATTAGTGTCAACTACATAACACTTATGGTTAATTCATATCTCATGTTTTGGAAGATCTATCTTTTTCTTTATGAGCATGTCTTCTTTCCTTGAGGGATAAGGACCATGAAAAAATGATACGATTGATACTCACAATCATGTTCGTGATAAATTTAGGTTCAAGAATTACTTGGGAATGACTTGGCAAAGCCAAATTGCAAGAGTATGACTTAGGCTCAAGAAAAATGCTACAAATAAAATATTCAAAATACTTAAATTTCCAAAAAAAAAAGATACTTTTCATTCCATGATAAATCCACTTCATAGATATCCAAACAAACATAAAGGCATGTAAAACTATTAGTATTAAGTAGGAAAATGTGCAAAATTACATAGGCTTCAAATAGTTTCTTGTACTTCCAAAACTATGGATCATGGCTTATCTGTGTGTAATGGTGTCAAATCCATACACATTTTGGATATCACCTTCTCACTCTCTAATAATGATTGATAGTTTCTAACATGCCTATCCCTCTAGTTGCAAATACCTCTTACATATGCACCTTGTGTAAACGATGGAGAGTCAACAATTTATCTTGTGTGTTTAGGGTTTTGGTCATCATATTCATCATCACTTCCCTAGCATCCATCACATTTAGAAAAATCACCAACAATAACACTAGGAAATATCTCATTCTAAAGAGATGAGCTCAAATTTTTAAAATCACCAAGAAAAATAGTAGTAGTGAAACCTACTAGATTCTTACCTTCTATATGACCTAAAAATTCCATAATTTTTCTATCTTCAAGTGCATGAAACTACCTTGTGACAAAAGATGTAATACTATGGTTTTGAGTCTCTGAATTAATAAAGTATTTTTTACATATGATACTTAGGCTGGTGAGCCGGTATGTTTGAGCCAGAGTTCCTCTAAATTTGAAAGGTCGAGTGCCTAGAAATGTAATTCTTTGAATATATTAATAAAATACATCACCGACTGCAAGACAGACAAGGACAAAGATAGGGGGCTATGATTCCACGAGAGAGGGGGATAAAGGGGCTAAGTATTTTTATTATATTTTATTCACCCATCTTGATATTAGTGGGAAAAATTGGTTTTGTGAGCTTCTTAGGGAATGCCATGTGGTGATTTATTACATGTAATTATATAAACCCCATTTTTGGATTGTTTGTGGGTTACTCACTCTTTTTGGTTCGGAATTTCCACTATTACACCTTTCACATTCATTATGTCTCTTAGTATAGGCATGTGAAACAATTAATGGGGAGAGAAGATCCATTGTTTGTTCGTTGTAGGAAATTATTGATTATTCTAGGGGGGAATGGATGCCTATGTGCATGAGAATAATGATAATTGATAGTTAACTATCCATGACTAAGAGCCCTTGGAGTTTCCAGAATTGATATTTCTTGACCAGTAGCACTGGAGCCCTAGAAAGGAAGTGGAATAACTTGAGGGATTGCATTGCAGAGAAAGGGGTTCATTTCTTTGGGTTGTGCAAGATGAAGGGGAAGAGCGTTGGTAAACTAGGATTGTTGTGTGGTTGGGAAAACTGTGAGAGCTTGATAGTTGGTTGTTTATTATAGTTGTCATGTGACCCATCCTTGTGGATTCATAGCCATGGCTCGAGGGTGACCTGTTGCTGGGATTTGGAACAAAAATGTCTATGGTTGGGTGGAACGTCTAACACATGTAGCCAGTTGGTGAATGGTTAATTTAAAGATAAGTTCTCTCTGTATTTTCTATGAATTCGTATTCCACTGTGTATTTATTATCTTTGAAATATGTGTTTATAATGTGCATGTGTGTTGCTAATGTTGTGCATAACCTGTTATTCATTTCTTGTATGGTTTAGCATGTTCTTGATTATTGCATGTGTTGGTAACATGTTTCTATATTAATTAAAGATTGGTATCAAAAACTCGAATTTGCCCAAGAAGGCAAATTTATATGTACTCGGGTCAATGGGTACGTTACAATTTGTTATTGAGAAATTTTTCGCGTTGATGTGGTCCATACTGATGGTCCAGGTACGTCACAGATTGGTATCAGAGCATCGATTTGCAGAGCTTGGGTTGTATGGACTGATTTGCAGGTTGAAAGACTGGTATTTTCATGGAGGTTGAGCTAGAAGGTTATTGGGTGGTTGAATGACGTTTCTTGAAATTATGAATTTTGTGAGTATTGGAAAATTTTAGGAATTTTGTGACTTGGAGGCCATGTGGTGGGTGACATGGCAATGGTGACGTGGATTTCCATAGTGGTAGGTCCATGGTGGCAGGGTGGTAGTGTTACCAATGGAGTAGTGGTCCAATACCATTAGTGGTATCAGAGGTTGGGTAAGCGGTTTTGAAAACTTGCAAAGACCTATGAAATAGTTTTGGGAGTGACATGAGTACCCTTGGTGGTAAGGTGGTTTCGGGGGCATCTGGGCATTGTTAATGCCTGGTTTCTTCAACCTCCAAAAATCAATCATAATTGTTGATCAAGCCTCACTCTATGTCGTTATATCGAGGGTTGGGTAGGTGGCATGCTGAAATTAAAAGTGGGGATGGGACTCGTTGGTGGCATGGGACAATGTGGCGGTGCCATGTGGCAGCTGGTACGGGAGGGGTCCGGTCCCGTATTTAATACTTTATTTTATTTAAAAAATGAAGAAGAAGAAAAGTAAAGTGTGTGTGTGTGTGTGTGAGAGAGAGAGAGAGAGAAGGGAGGATAAAAGGAGGATGACGAGGTAGAACTAGGTGGTTGTAGGGGTGACATGGCATCCCCTCAGGGTACCATGTGGATCCATGGTGCCACATGAGCATCCATGTCGACATATGCCACATATGCATAGAGTTGTCTATATTTCAAAAAAAACTAACTCTAGAGCCTTTTTCTTTCCATAAGTACTAGATCAGAATAACTCAGATTGAGATTAAATTTATGGTTTTTGTTTGCATTATGGAGGGATACAAAAGTGGCAGACAGGGATAATGCTAGTTTCTGCTTGGATTTTCCAGATAATTCAAAAATAATGTTTTTTAAAGATATGGGTCCAGATTAGTGAAAAGATCCAGATTAAGTTAAAATTCTTGGAGAGAGTCCAGAAAGAAAGCATGGAAATAAACCAGGAAGGAATTGAATAAACTCTAAGGGGTTTGGAATGGGGATGCTAAAATAAGCCAAAATCCACTAGTATGGGCCACTTTTGGGGGATTTTTGAGATTTTCAGAGGAAAAGTGACCCTAGATCACAAATATGGAAAATGGTATCTATTTGACATCTTATATGTTGATCAATACAAACAACTTTAGTTTCGTGAAGTTTTTCCAAAGTGCACAAATTGAGAGATAGCTAGTTTTTAAAAAAATTCTAAGTCTAGAAAAATTGTAAAAAGGACAAAGTTGCAATTCCATATTGATGTAGAATCTTACTATGGAGAAACTAAAGATTTATGTGTGTTCACTATTATGATTATTATATGTTCTGATACAGACGTTTTCTTGGTTCTTGATATATTTTCTTTTGCAGTTGACATAAGTTGTCCTTCCAGTAAAATTGCACCAGTGAAGAAAATGCATAGATTGGGTGAAAATGGATTTTTTAGGAAGCCATAACTTTCAAATCAGGGATTAGATTGAGGCTCAATAACAGTCATTGGAAATATTATGGAGAGGAGAATAAATTGGAATTATTGGAATTTGGAGGATTCTAATATAATTCTTGATGAATTGAGCAGAAGAAGTACATGTAGCATTAATTGACAAAATTTTATAATATGCCTAATTCTAAAAAAAATGTTTGCTTGCACATTTTGCAGAAATAGAGGTATAAGAAGACCATTTAAATCATAGGATTACATATCAGAGTCGTGGATGATGCACAGAGAGCCTATGGTAATGAGAGAGAATCCAAAGGTCAAAATATCAGTGTTTGGTAATCATGAGAGAACATAATCAGATGAATGCTCAAATGATACAAAGCCTAAATCAATTGCATAGATAAGAAAAGAATGGATCAGGATCAATGAGGAATAAGGTAGACATCATGAAAAAAGGGATAGCTATAGAAGACCCAATCACTCAAGAAGTGCTAGTAGGACTCATAGACATCACTCATATAGGAATTTTTATGCATATGAAGATTCAAAAAATAGTCCAGAAGTGTCCCCTATTAGACATCAAAAAAGAATACATGAGATGGACAGTTTGCAAGGAGAGTTGAGGAAGCTTAAACCACCATCCTTTGTGTTGGTTTTGGAGCCTAATCATCTTCTTGATTTAGAGGTCTTGTTTCAATTTTTTTTTGGATCACATTTCCTAATGGGGGGGTGTGGGGGGGATTTCCCCCCCACATTTGTGACCAGGGGGGTCGTGGGGGAAGTAGAAGTAATGTTAGGGTTTTTTTCCCTAAAAGGGCACCCTCTTTTATGTATCACAGAATTGTATTGAAACAATGTAATGAGAGTAAATATTGTATTCAGAGAGAGGATATTGTGAGAAAAGAAGAGGAAGTTACAAYKGGTGTGTTGTAGTTTGCATCTCTTCATTTGATGAATAATAATAAAGGAAGGACCTGGAAATTTCTTTGGTAGACGTAGTCCATATTGGGTGAACCATGTATATCAATGTCTCTATTATATTGTGTATCTTCTATGTTTTATTYCTGCATCTRYTTTATTTTATTTCTTTGTGATCCTCTTTTTCTAACACCTTTCATGATGAAGGAGAAAGAGRAGATGATGTTGAAGCCTAGTTTCTTCGAATCGGGAAGTATTTTTATTTGCACAACTACTCATGTAACCTAGAGGRAAAAAAAWTCACATATMATTTGCATGGAAAAGTTGTTATGTAGTGGGATYAGTGGAAGCAAGTTGAGCACAWTAATGAGAGTAGGATCACTTGGAAGAAATTCAAGAAATATTTTCAGAAGGTGTATATTTCAAAGCACTATTATGAAAAGAAGATGMAATATTTATTTGAACTAAAGTTRGGGAGAATGACCATGGCAGAATATGAAAAGAAATTCTTGGGATTGCTAAGTATGTGGGGTTTATCGAGGACAAGAAGGTGAAGATACAAAGGTTTTTGAGTGGACTTCCATATTTATATAAAGATAAGACTCAATATGATGAGCCAAAAACCTTGACATAGACCATGAGAAATGGTAAGTACTTGTATGAGCAAGGCAAGGGAAGAGAATCTTTGAAAAAGTCCTCAAAGGATGAGAATAAGGAGAAATTTGATCAGAAAAGGAAGGGATTCAAACCTCCTTTTAATGGAAATAGTCCTAGTAAAAATCAGCAAGACTATCCCACTAAGAATTAATCCAAGAGGGAAGACTCCATGGGAAAAAGGGGAAGATGTAACACCATGTTTTCTCCCAAGACTGTAATTATGCACAAAATTCATTTGTTAATAATGTGAGGCATGCAATTTTGTTTTGATTTAATATAAACACCAAATTGTCGAATGAGAGGGAACAACCTTGATAAGTATTGGCCATGATACACCAGAGGAAATTGATGAAGTATAGGACTGATGGGATGGTTGAGTGAAATGGAGATGAGATGAATTAGTGAAGAAAATATGAATCTTGCACATAAAGCTTATATATGCTTACAAACATGATGATTTCACCACCAACACACCAGACCGATGGAAGAGACCATGTGAACATTAAAGAGAAGGTCATAAAGGTGGTTGGGTAGTAATGACTATGACAATTGGCCCATGCGTATAAAGAATGGTCAATTGAATGATTGACAGGAACATACCACAAACTGCCCATTCGGATTATAAAAGGGAGGACTACAGGTTACGTCTACAGGATTCAACAGAGAGCCCAAGGGGACAGAGATGAAGGGAAGAGAAGGAAGAATGCAACGTTCAAAAGATGAGAGAGAATATGGAAAAACTTAGATGCACAAAGAAGAGAAAATGATCAAAGACGAGTAATAGAGACCACGTGAAGAAAATAGGAAGCTTACACAACAAAATTATCTATTCTTACAAATATGATGATTTCACCACCAGCACACCAGACTGATGGAAGATACCACATGAACATTAAAGAGAAGGTCATAAAGGTGGTTGGGTAGTAATTGTTTTAATAATTGGCCCATGCGTAGAAATAATGGCCAATTGAATGAATGAAAGGAACATACCACAAACCGTCCCTTCAGATTGAAAAAGGGTGGACTATAGGTTACATATGCAGAACTCAACAGAGAGCCTGAGGGGATGGAGAATAAGGGAAGAGAAGTAATAATGTAACATGCGCAAGATGACAGAGAAGATGGAAAAAATCAGATGTGCAGAGAAGAGAAACATAGCGCAGAAGCACAAATGCGTTGATTGAGAAAGAAAAGGATATATTTATGGAAGAAAATAAGAATCTTGTCCAAGTTGATGATGATCACCCTGAATAGAGATGACCAAGATTCCCAAACTAGAGAAATAGTGGGTTGCAGCTTGGTGCTTACGAGACAAAAATTGACACTGGTAAGGAGAGGTCATTAAGGGATTGTTAAGCAGAGAAGGGACTCCCTTGTGTAGAGGAAATCCAGTTGAGAACCACCTGATAAACCTATAGATACCCAGAGTTCAATGGGAAGTGGAAACTTTTGTTGTGTCAGAGGAAGAAGGAGAGTAACCTTCTAAGATCATCACAAACTTGGAGCCCTACTGAGTCAATCTCCTTGGTGGTATCATGGCTTGGCATGGGGGTGGCGTGTTGTAGGAAGTGACTCTAAAGCAAGGCCCAAGGTTGGGAGGAAACGTGTCATATCTCAGTCAGTTGGATTGGATCATTCCTTTATCGGATAAGTGTTCATCTGTATTGAACTGACTATGAATGATTTATGTGAATGCTCATGAATAAAACAATTGTGTGTTAGTACATATGAATGTTTAAATACAAGAGACTATTTGTATACTTAACCTATGTCTTGAATGCAGTAAGATGAGCTATGTTGTGATGTATATTAACACTTGGTTAAATCTTATAAAAAAGAATGAATGTAAATTGTTGCTTGTTCTAATACACTATATGCTCCATGTGTAGAGAGCCTGCAACTCATGTGAGGCCTTAACCTTAAGTTCGACAATTAGTAGAGGCTTAGGAGCATCTTGAGTCTTCAAAAATCAGAAATTGAAGTCTTATAGGACTCAGAAAATGGCTAAGTCCTTAGAGCGGATAATTATGACTTCGTAAACCCTATGTTGGTCAGTGAAGGACCACAACTATTGATCTAAAGGGATCGTGATCATTGATCGGTGGGAAGACAAAGTTTTCGTGTCAGAGAGATCCCTCAGATGTTGTGGAAAGGACTTCGAAACAAACCTGTCATAGTGAGACCTTCAAAAGAAAATCTCATGTACCGTGAGAATAACTTCGAAGAAAAGGCCCCAAATTCCTTCCAGTTTGGACCGATATGGAAGTGGGAGGGATGAATTCTTAGCAGTTGATCATTACAAGTCCCACAAGTAAGTTATAATGGTGAGATCTGACAAGAAATATTAGTACAAAGACATGCGTCAGTATTTTATTAGGTGGATATATTAAGCGTGATTATAGCTAGCTCAACATTGACTGCATTCAGAGTACAACCTTGATGGATTTAGAGAAATCCTCCGATGACCTAGAAGTGTGAGCCTGATGGAGGGAATATCTCGACCATAGGTTGAAAAATGGAGAGATGACACGATAGCCATTGATTTTTCGTGAGCCCTGTCTAAGTTAATAGAACAAAGTTATAAATTCATGGATGATGTGGCTTGCCAGTGAGGCATTTGGAGTGAGTTTAGAGTGATAGGTGTCACTTACCCATATGTGGATGAGTTAAGTGGGGTCAACCTAGCGGGAGAACCTTAGGCTCTGAATCAATCTCAACCATCTATCGAAATATTGTGACTTACGCTCATGACCATCGATTAAGGAGAAGGGTATATTCCTCGATACCATGGTTCTAGAGTAAGGAAATTGCTCAAGTTGTTCTAGCTCTGAATGGATGGCATCAAAAGATAATATTATTTGATACCATATCCATCGGAGGTGAGTTATGAGAGTATTAGCAAAGATACTGAGCGATAGCTCCGATGGTTCTGCATGGAGCAAAATCTCTTGATGAGCAGAACACGATGAAGCTAAAAAATAAAGAGTGGATCGACATAGCTGAGAAAAGAGATAATTTCAATACCCTGTCCCTTAAAAGGGAAATTAGGGGTTGAGTGTGTTATAGAGTGGTATCAGAGCACAGTTCAATCCCTATGCTTGAATGGGTCACTAATACCACGTAAGGTTTCTTAAAAAGGATTTATGTTGTCTGGAATGCCTGAGTTAGAATACTGACATGAAATGCTAATGATGATTGTTGTTTCAACACATAAGACGAATTGAAAATCCTCACGGAAGTGAATGGTACAGTACAATATGGATGACCTCTTGCACCTTGGAGATGAAGAATCTCATAGTCGGAGGGATAGGGAAACCCCTCCAAATTTGATGGCCACAGAAAGAGTTTGCCTCGACAAGTTTAAGGGCCTTGTCTAGTGCTAAGAGTCACAACATCCTTATAAAAGTGTTTAGTATTAAAGGGACATGAGTCATTCCACTTTCCTTCACTTCGACCAATCGGTGCTTTGAATCAAATCTTCATGCACACCATGTTACGAGTTCTCTAAAATTGAACAACTCAATCACACACCCAACCTTAGCTATCGCTGACATCCTGACTTTGTTTGTAATCTTGTCTTCCAAAGAAATGCCATATACTACTTATATGCAAGAGACCATTGGAATTATTTTCTTTCTCATACCAGTGAATTCACTGTATCTCCACAGAATCGATCTCTCCTTTTCTTGTTCACCATCTTTTCCTTTTTCAATGTGCTTAGGTAAATGTAAGGATTATGTGTATAAATCAAAGTTTCCATCCGATGGGTGCCCTGCTAAACATAAATTATGGGTAATTCCATTGTTCAAAATTGCTCGCTCATACATTTGGTATTTGTCACTCATTAAATGGTAATTTTCATTTCCGTACACAAGGCCTGGGGGAAATGTGTGAGAATTAATCCTCATTAATTAACAACAACCATTTTTGGCATGCAAGAGATATGTGGTGGATATGTTATGATTACCTCAAAACCACAAATCATGTCTTACGTGGAATACAGGTGTGTGGAGTAGGAGTATACATGCGGAAGAATATAAGATTAAAAAAAATGGAGGAATATATGCGTAAATTGCATAATTATAATTATTTTACTACTGGAAACGTGCCCCAATATTGACTATACAATAAAATCAACAGTTGTTTGAATTACAATGAGTGCAGAAAATGGGACTGTATAATCTTAGTTTCGAGCCTCTGTTACTTCATGTTAGCACTGAGAGTCACACTTAGAATGATGCAAGTGCAAGCCCAGTACCCATCAGAATATAAATGGATTAAATTGGTCTGAGTAGGTGGATCAACAAGAATGGGAAAGAAAGGGAGAGGGTAGAAAAATGTCTCCAGAGGCATTCCATTGGGCATGGAGTCATAACATCTTACAAATCAAAGGCAATCAAACTGTATATCAAACAAAAGGGATATATAATGATGAGTAGAAGAATAGTGAATATGATAAAAGGAAGAACATTCATTGTATAGAGATCCTTTCTGCAACAGATTAAAGATTGCTTAAACAGTGAACAATGATTTAATGGGCAAGCTACAGCAGATCCTATGGTGTTCATGAATCCATCAATCAATGGTAGCTATAATCCTCAAAACCTGCAATATATTCATGCAATAAGATAGCAAAGAAATGGGAACACAAGGAAGACCATCTTATAACAACTCTCGTCAATATTTAATGGAAGAAAATATCAGTACAAGTAGGCCCTCAGGCTTACAAATGAGCAACGCAACTGCTCATCTAGCTCTCTCCTTTCTTGGATCATGAATCCAACCCCTTCCTTATCAAAATCCACTTTCATATATAATTATTGATCTTTGTATACCCTAAGGAGGTCAAAACCAAGGAGCTACATAGGATCCTCCTCCATTTAGGAGTCTTGTTACAAACAATTCCAACAAAAACCTAACCAATTCCTATTTTGGGGGATCTTGTCTATTTAGATAAATGCCTTTTGAAATAGGTCATGATGCTTGATATGGAGATGGAACGCATGTCCTTCATGTCCAACTAAATCCTAGGAGACCATTTGAACCTTCTCCGACAATTGGAAGCCTTCCCATAGCTCAAATTTGTCAGACTGTTAGAGTTCACAACGCCTTTGACAGTATGTGTTGTGAACTTTCTTGTAGGTGATATTTTTAGATTTTCTCCAAAACTACGAAGTGGGTCGGGCTGAATTTTTGTCATCAAGTCAAAAACATCGTGTTTTTTCTCCATACTAAATTTCATAGGAACCCAAATTGGCATTAAAAAGTTATGATCAAAACAATCGTTTGTTGTGTGATAATGCTTACAAACTGTCATAAATTACCAGTTCGCAGCGTTGGTGCTATGAACTTTCCTGTAGCAACCTGTTTCACTTTAAAAAAGTTTTTAACATCTCAAAATTGTATCAAGTGTCCAAAAATTTTGTAAACTTCATAATCTTAATAATCTTGATTAAAGTAAAGCACCCAAACTGATAACCATGATTTTCAAAACATAGCAATCACCAAAAATGTGTAAAATGTATGAAACGGAAACTTGACCAAAATTGATGCTTGGTTATGGAGGTTCAACATATTCATTTTCTAATCCTGGAGCTTCTCCTGGTAGCAACCTTGATCAGCATGGCATAGGGCTCTGTCCCTACAATTTCATCTCCCTTATGATTCTTCCTATGTTATTGATTGTCCATAACTGCTACTGAAGAATGTATTTTCTGTGAGTTTTAATGGAAATTATATGTGTGAAAAGAGGGAAAATAGGAGATTAGTGTATTTGATGAAAAAACTATTTTCAATAAGCTAGCATTAAACAGTGTTTCATGGATTTTATTCCATACATAGGAGGTAAAGAGAAGATACTCCTTCAATTAGAAACTGTGAGGAATGGCAACTGGGAGTTGAAATAAAGGAAGTGCAAGTGAATTCTCAGCTTAATTCTCAAATATATCCTTCAAAATTTGAGCTCGTAAATATGCAAAAAATGGGTTTTTAATAATGTTGGAACAGAGGGTTCACAGCGCCCAGTTCGCAACGCCAATATAAAATCCATCCAAAACCCCTTTTCACGACCCTCAAACAAGATGAAAACTCTCATGGAGTACCTGGTGGTCCTGGATTTGATGTTGGTATCTTTTAATTTGCATAGGGGTGTCAGCAAGTTTTCCAAACTCCAACGCTCCTCTTCAACCAGTATGCAGCGCCAGTTCACAGCACCTGTTTCAAACAAGAATTTCATACTTTGAGGAGACTGTGAGGAAATCTGATGACATGATCCTTGAAAATTGGTTAAAAATAGGCTTTGAAAACTATAAAATCCTTTTGACATGATCCATTAATTGTGAATGATGAAAAATGAATGCATAAGGAACTTAGAGTACATTGTGAACTCTCCTAGTGAGTTGGAAGCACATACACCCAACTTTGACTTGACACTTAAACGGATGGATGGTGACAAGAAAAAACTTATGTACAACTTGGAGGTGTGACATGTCAAGGTAATGATGTAAGGATCAAAGGTGTGACTAAAAAACAAAACCAAAGTGATTCTTTTTTACCCCTACAATTTTATGTGCTAACATTTGGCTCCACAAGGGATGGCATGCTCCCTATGAGCTTCCAAGAACATGTAGTTCTAGTGCCTTATCCATTCTATATCTATAATATGTACTATGTCTATGCCTTGAGATCACCTCTGATCATTTATTGAAAACTGAAAAACACTCACTGTAAACCAAATGCTTGTATAACAATCTTATTTATATACATTCCTACACTAATCTATCCAGTTGAGCTTCTTTGCTTAAGCATAATCAGATTTCCAGTGAAGCCATGCAATCATTTGTCTAGTAAAACAAGTTTCTTATATATTTCAAAGGAAACCATAAAAATAATATAACATTTGCAGCAGAAAAATCATCAATGGTTCATACTTAAAACTGCAATTTTTTATCAAACCCAAAGTTGCAACATAAGGGGCCTTCTGAAAAACTGCATCCATTAAAAAATCTACTGGATCATGGAGGTCATGGTGAAATTCTACATGATTCAGAAGATAAGACAACTCATGTGCAAAATATGTTGCCTTAAGTATTTTTCTATCCTTATGTTCTGAGCTAAAAGGTGCATAACTCAGGCTGATAAAATCCTCCAAATCAACTACCATTCGATCAAGGACAACTATTTCTTCATGTTGTTCCAGCTGGAGTTTGGATTGTCTCTGCATATTTCCAGTTTCATGACTATTGCCAATTTCATTTGTCTAATTATTTGCTTCTATTCCAATTTCCTGGAAAAGTATATCACTTTGAAAAACATGGGAAATTGGTTGAGGAAGGTGAGAAACAATTACTTCTTCAACACTTTCTTCACTACTAGCACTCTAATCTTTAAAATTGGCAGATATTTTATATAAAAGATCAAACTCTATACAACATTCATCATAAAGAAAATCAACATAATACATTTGTTTGCAATAACCATTGAATGCAGTATGAAAATCTTTCAATGAATGCATGCTAGCAACAGGGAGGGTTCTACACCACTCACAAGCATGTCCTTCCAAAGAAAATCTGAACATTTTAATAAGAACATCATCGTGATCAATATTTAGCCTATGCATACACTCATGAAAATCCAACAAGTGCTCACCAAGATGATCATGCACGTTTCCCCCAAACCTCGAAAGGCAAGGTTCCCATACTTCTCTATCAAGTACAAGATTTGGAAAGACAGGTATATAATAGAAGTCACAAAATGCATACCTTCAAGCCATAATAGCTTCCATTGCATATGAAAATCTGAACTATAAGTGCTTCCAACAGATTCTTTCTTCATGGAGTGGAGTCTCCATGTGAATGATGCAGTCTCTATTATGTGACCAGCCCTTGTTCACCATCAAAGATTGGCTTTGTTCTATTTCGTTCTCCCACGGAAAATATTCTTCATGTTCATCCCCGGCAACGGCACAAAAAATGTTAGCATTGAGAGTCACACTTACACTATTGTAAGTGCAAGCCCAGTACCCATCAGAATATAAATGGATTGAATCGGTTTGAGTAGGTGGATCAGCAAGAATGGAAAAGAAAGGGAGAGGGTAGCAAAATGTCTGTAGAGGCATTCCATTGGGCATGGAGTTATAACATCCTACAGATCAAAGGAAATCAAACTGTATATCAGACAAAAGGGATATATAATGATGAGTAGAAGCATAGTGAATATGAAAAAAGGACTAACATCCATTGTACATATATCCTTTCTGCAACAGATTAAATATTTCTTAAACAGTGAACAATGAATTAATGGTCAAGCTACAGCAGATCCTCTATTGTTCATGAATCCATCAATCAATAGTAGTTATAATCCTCAAAACCTACAATATATTCAAGCAAGAATATAGAAAATAAATGGTAAAACAAAGAAGACCATCTGATAATAACTCTCATCAATCTTTAATGGCAGAAAATGTCATTGCAAATAGGCCCTTAGGCTTACAAATGAGCAACTCAATTGCTCCTCTAGCTCTATCCTCTCTTGGATCATGAATGCAACCCCTTCCTTATCAAAATCCACTTTCATATATATTTAATTATCTCTATCTACCCTAAGGAGGTCGAAACCAAGGAGATACATAGGATCCTCCTCCATTTAGGAGTCTTGTTACAAAAGATTCCAACAAAAACCTTACAAATTCATATTTTGGGGGATCTTGTCTATTGAGATAAATCCCTTTTGAAACAGGTCATGGTGCTTGATCTGGAGATGGAACACATGTCCCTCATGTCCAACTAACTTCTAGGAGACCATTCTAACCTTCAATGACAGTTTCCAGCCTTCCCATAGCTCGAATTGGTCAGACAGTTAGAGTTTGCAGCACCTTTGATAGTATGCACTGTGAACTTTCTTGTAGGTGATGTTTTTAGATTGTATCCAAAATTATGAAGTGGGTCGGGATGAATTTTTGTCAGAAAGTCAAAAAAAATGTGTTTTTCCTCCATACCAAATTTCATAGGAACCCATATTGGCATTCAAAATTTATGATCAAAACAATCCTTTGTTGTGTTCTAATGCTTACAAACTATCATAAATTACCAGTTTGCAGCGCCAGTATTTACGTGGAAACCCAAATGGGAGAAAACCATGGAATGATTTCTTATAAATATCAAGAATTCATTCATAGGAAGAACCAACTTCCAAATTCTCCAGCTGCAACTGGAAGGAGGATCCAACCCCCTATTCTCATGCCCCGACATGAAGGAAGCAACATCTCCCTGAATTCGTTGGCTTCAACTAGAAGGAGGCTACAACCCCGTAAGTTCTTTGGATCACACCGGAAGGTGGCTATAACCATCTAATTCTCAGGCTCCAACCTGAAGAAAACTCCAATTGTCTGATTCTCCAACTCCAATCAGAAGGAGGATACAACCCCCTTTCCTTGCTTCATCGTGCTTCCCTGAAATATAAGTGTAGACCAACTATCACTATCACGAACACTTCCACTATAACTGCCACTATCACTATCAATGCCATTGCCACTTTCACTGCCACTATCACTATCAATGTCATTGCCACTGTCACTGTCACATCAACCTGTCCAACCTGTCACTGTCTCATCCACGAAACCAAATCTACTCTCAACCGATGTAAATTATACCAAGATCACCAAGAGCATATCTCAAACCATATGCTCAACATCACCAACACATGCCTCTACCAAGCATGTACCAATATCACCATATACCATCACAAGATATGTGTCTCAACCAAGTACCAACATGCACCATGCATCAACATGTACCATCAACCATGTACCATAACAAGTGCATCAACCATGCACCAAGCCTATATCATCAACACATGTACCATAGCATGTGTCAACCGTTCACATCAACCATATCGTGTACCATACCATGTGCCAACCATGCACATCAATACATGTACCATACCATATATCATATACCATATACCATGAAATGTGTCTCAACCATATACCATATCACTATTACTCATGCCATGTACCATAAGATAAGCCTCATGTATCTGCCAATGTCACAAAGATGTGCCTCTAACAATGAACCATCACAACCATATACCAAGTACTAAGAGTATGTCTCAAGCATGTAACAATATTACCTCAACCATAAGAAACCATGCACCATGTATCACAAGGACCTCCAAGACATGTCATACCATTCAAGATACAATTTTTCCTTGCTGCAACTCTGGGTGTTCATTCCCTTATTGTTGCAACTATGAGTGTATGTGCCCTTATTGTTGCAACTCTGAGTGTCCTTGCCCTTCTTGTTGCAACTATGGGTGTTCGCACCCTTATTGTTGCAACTCTGAGTTTCTACACTCTTATTGTTGCAACTCTGAGTGTTTGCACCCTTCTCATTGCAACTTCGGGTGTCTGCACCCTTATTGTTGCAACTATGAGTGTATGTTCCCTTCTTGTTGCAACTCAGGGTGTTCACGCCCTTATTGCTGCAACTTTGAGTGTTCACACCCTTCTTGTTGCAACTCGTGAATGACCTCAAAAATTTAGTTTTTTCTTTGTCTTCCCTTTTCTACCTCAGACTTCACTTCTTTATATTCACCAATATACCAAAATAATATACCATAAAATTCTCACTAGACCATAACAATTTCACTAGATATATATTTAATGTATGTGTATATGTGTTTATGAGAAACTCCTTGAGGTGTATTTATACTTTTGCTAGGTAACATTTTTCCTTAACTTTAGGACTTCTTTCCTTAACTTTAGGGATTCTAGATATTTCTTGTTACAACCACTTTACCCTTACATTTATTGACTTGTAACTAGCTAGGGGCTTCTTGACCATTCTTTGGGGCTTCCAACTTTACAAGGCCATATCTCTCTAACCATGAGGAACCACATGGAATTCCACATATCACCGAAAATGGCACGACGATTACTATCCATATATGATAGTATTACCTTCAATTTCATTTTCCTTCATGTCCATATTCCTTAATAAACTTTGGATCCCCTAACCACACCTCTAGGGATTCATGTAGACTTCATCAAATGTATCCATCACATCTGTTGAAATCAACTAACTTACAATCAATATCGATCATACAGATGATAATGAATTGTACACCAATATCATCCACATCTCGAGGGATTCTAGACTTCTCCAAGGGTTGACATCAATCTCTAAGGGCTGATATCAATATCCAAGGTCACTCTCCAAGGGTTGACATCAATGACAATCAACTATCCAAACCAATTGTCCAACAATCTCCCCCTTTGGAATTGATGGCAACACTAACATTGATGGAAATACTTAGACATGGAAAAAATCATGCTCAGGCTCCCCTTGTGACCATCGCTCCTCATCAATGTTTATATCTCTCCCCTTTGACATCAATGGAAAATGGTATATCCCTTGGGGTTTCTCCCCATGTATTAATGCCTCTATTCTTTCTCTTCAAAATTTTCTATGTGTCTTCCTCTTTGACCAAAGGTTAACTCCCCCTATCGATATGTCTCCTCCTAACATTGTACCTTCTCTAACCAATCATGGGAAAAAGAATAACTCCCCCTATGGGTATGTCTCCATGTATGTATGCTATTGATCTTCCTTTCTAGATCTCTCTCTCTAATGATTTAACTTCTTTGCAAGATGTTGTGTAGATTAATGGAGGGCTACCTGTGAAATGTGTCCTTTCCTCTCTTCCAGTGTTGCTTATTGTCCATTGGTGCTTCCTATTGAAATTCACTGACATATATAAAAATAATTCATTATTTGATTTCTTCAATCACTTGTTATGTTCACTTGACCATGCTTTCAAATGATTTCATTCTGATGGTATAGCTTCTGCTGACGATTTCTCTTTCCCTACTTTGTTGTGCCTTTCACTACTTTCCTTTTTTATTCCAACCGACTCCATTGATTCCAATTGTAAATCCATTGATTCCAACTAATTCCAATGATTCCAATTGTAAATTCATTCCTATGCATCTTCTTTGACCCATGATCTATGTACCTTCTAAGCATCTCATGAATCCATCTTTCTCCACATGTCACAAATTGTTCATAACCATGCTACTCAATTGTCCACAATGTTGACCCATCTATCATTGTACCATTCTAAAGACTTCTCTTGAATATGCTACAACCGATCATCACATGCTCCTATTTATCAGACTGAATCAAAATATGTCAAATGATCTGATCTATCTCCTCATTAAACTCTGTATGTTTGAAATAACATGTACTGAAGATATCCTTGCATGAATACATATGTACAATAGAATCATAAACTTTTCTCTGTCAACTGATACATGTGTGAGAACACTACTTCTCAATCGATCGATTTGTTACTATGTACTTCTTCTATCTGACTGCTCTAAATCTATCTCTCCAAACACTTCATACTACTCGAAATATGATTCTTTGATTTGTGGTGTCTATAGTATGGAATGCCACTATTCAACATACATATTACCTGGGAGTATCCAAACGGGTGGCTCAGAAAAATACCCTCTCTGATGCGAAGTAATATTCTTCTTCATCTATAGACTCGTCATGACTTGTTTTGTCCTCTTTCCTTCTTCAAGTTGGATCTTCAAGGAGATGATTTATTTTTCAAGTCTTTTCTCTTCTTCACCAAATTCTGCTTCAAGTTGATTTAAGTCGTCAGTTTTTTCCTTAAGATGATATGTCAATATATTCTCTCTATTTTATGTTTCTTCCTTTTGTGCTATTATTTTGATTTCGAAACGTTACTTCTGAGTCGTGAGAGTTTCTTCAATCCTTCTGGCTTCTTCTAGCCGACCCTTTAACATCATGATTGTCTTCTCGACTTCTCTGGAATTGGCATTCTAAGATTCTTCTTTCTTCATCATCTAATTCCTCGTGACTTCTTTTGTTCACTTTGCTTCTTCAAGTTGGATATTCAATGTGATTATTTTATCTACAATTTTTCTTTCTCATTGACTGAATTCTGCTTCATGATTCTTTTCCTTTTCAATCTCAGGGTTGTTTTCTATTTCAATGGGATTTTTTGTCTTGTCACTTTCAATCTTCAAATAAGGGCATTCAATTTCAATATATTTGTTCTCTTCACAATTAAAGAAAAAGAACTCACTTATGTTTATTATGAACTCTTCTTCTTATGAATTTGTGTGACATGATGAGCATATTTCTTCTTGTTATGTACCTGCATCTTATTTATCACTCTCTGACTTTCTGATGAGAGATTCCTCAAAATAGAGATCATGTAGCTTATCCAAAATTTCTTTAGCTGATAAACATATTCCCACTTTCTCTTTTATTGAATCAAGTAATCCTTTCAAGATAAAATCCAATGTTATTTTGTTGTTCCTTTTCAATTCCTTCTTGGCCACAGTTTTTGGTTTATTTGTAGCATTGTATCATGTAACAACTGAGTACCAAACATCATATCCTTGTGCCCATAAAAAAAATTTCATTATGTTGTTCCACATCTCATACTTTATACCTTTTTGACCATTGAACTGTGGTATTCCATTTCTATACAAATTGTTTCTCTCCATGATCTTCCTTCCAGTGGTTAAACTATTTCCTGACGGAACCCGCTCTGATACCAATTGTTGGATTACTAAGAGGGCAGGTGAATCAATAATGAGTAATTATACCACTTTTAAACACAATATATATTCTTTAACTTTACCAACAGTGTTCAGCATTTTATCATCAATGCATCATCTATGAGTGCACTCGATATATATATCATAAGCATGTAAACATAAGCAACATCACATCAAGAACATAGTACACCAGTATTATGTGGAAACCCAAATGGGAGAAAACCATGGAATTTTTTCTTACATATATATATATATATATATATATATATATATATATATATATATATATCAAGAATTCATTCATAGGAAGCACCAACTTCCAAATTCTCCATCTGCAACTGGAAGGAGGCTCCAACCCCTATTCTCAGGCTCCAAACTGAAGGAAGATACAACTCCCTAAATTCTCTGGCTCCAACCAGAAGGAGGATACAACCCCCTAAATTCTCTGGCTCCAACCAGAAGGTGGCTACAACCATCTAATTCTCAGTCTCCAACCTGAAGGAAGATCCAACTCCCTGATTCTCCATCTCCAACCCGAAGGAGGCTACAACCCCCTTTCCTTGCCACATCCTTCCACCCTGAAATATAAGTGTAGACCAATTGTCACTATCACAATCATTTCCACTGTCACTATCATTGTCAATTCCACTATCACTGTCATTGTCACTGTCACTGCCACTGTCACATCAACCTATCCAACTTGTCACTATCTCATCCATGAAACCAGATCTACTCTCAACCGCATGCAACTCATACCAATATCACCAAGATAATATCTGAAACCATATGCTCAACATCACCAACACATGCCTCTACCAAGCATGTACCAAGATCACCACATATCATCACAAGATATGTGTTTCAACCAAGTACCAACCTATA
Source organism: Picea engelmannii (assembly GCA_009831015.1). Taxonomy (NCBI): domain Eukaryota; kingdom Viridiplantae; phylum Streptophyta; class Pinopsida; order Pinales; family Pinaceae; genus Picea; species Picea engelmannii. The sequence goes on along the minus strand of ML777279.1, from coordinate 287,030 downwards.
CCATGCATCAACCATGTACCATAACAAGCGCATCAACCATGCACCAAGCCTGTATCATCAATACTTGTACCATACCATGTGCTAACCATGCACATCAACCCATATTATGTACTGTACCATGTGTAAACCATGCACATCAACCATGTATATCAATACATGTACCATACCATATACCATATACCATGAAATGTGTCTCAACCATATACCATATCACGCTTATGCATGCCATGTACCATAAGATAAGTCTCATGTATATGCCAATGTCACAAAGATGTGCCTCTAACAATGACCCATAACAACCATATACCAAGTACCAAGAGTATGCCTCAAGCATGTAACAATATTACCTCAACCATATGCAATCATGCACCATGTATCACAAGGACCTCCAAGACATGTCATATGCATATGCCATACCATCCAAGATAAAATTTGTCCTTTTTGAAACTTTGGGTGTCTGCACCCTTATTGTTGCAACTCTGAGTGTATGTGCTCTTATTGTTGCAACTATGATTGTCTATGCCCGTCTTGCTGCAACTTTGGATGTTCACGCCCTTATTGCTGCAACTCTAAGTGTTTGTGCATGTATTGCTACAACTCTAAGTGTTTGTGCCCTTCTCACTGCAACTATGGGTGTCCACACCCTTATAGTTTCAAATATGAGTGTTTTTGCCCATATTGCTACAACTCTGATTGTTTGTTCCCTTCTTGTTGCAACTCAGGGTGTCTGCGCCCTTATTGCTGCAACTCACGGTGTATGCGCCCTTATTGTTGCAACTCTTAGTGTTCGCGCCCTTCTTGTTGCAACTCGCGAATGACCTCAGAAATTTAGTTTTTTCTTTGTCTTCCCTTTGTTACCTTAGACTTCACTTCTTCAGATTCACCAATAAATCAAAATATTAGACCATAACATTCTAACTAGACCATAACAATTTCATTAGATAGATATTTGATGTATGTGTATATGTGTTTATGAGAGACTCCTTGAGGTGTATTTATTCTTTGTATAGGTAAAATATTTCCTTAAATTTAGGACTTATTTCCTTAACTTTAGGGATTCTAGATATTTCTTGTTACAACCACTCTACCCTTTCATTTATTGACCTGTAACCAACTAGGGTCTTCTTGACCATTATTTGGGGCTTCCAACATTACAAGGCCATATCTCCCTAATCGTGAGGAACCATGTGGCGTTCCACATATCACCAAAAATGGAATGACGACTACTATCCATATATGATAGTATTACCTACAAGTTCACTATATTTCATTTCCATATTCCTTAATAAACTTTGCGTCCCGTAACCACACCTCTGGGGATTCATGTAGACTTCATCAAATGTATCCATCATATCTACTAACATCCACTAACTTACAATCAATCTATATCATAAATATGATAACCAATTGTACAAAAATCTCATCCACATATCAATGGCTTCTGGACTTCTCCAAGGGTTGACATCAATCTCCAATATCACTCTACAAGGATTGACATCAATGGCAACCAACTGTCCAATAAAAAACACTCTGATCTTCGAAAATTTGTGGAAAGGAATTTGTGAAGATGCACCTTCCAATGATGAATAATAATATGAATGAGAAGCACAGTCGTCGGAAGCACAACATAAGAGTAGTAGACCGACCATTCCTACATCAAACAAGGAACATGCCATATGGAATGATAGAGACTAGAAAACATATGTTATGATTTTTGTGACAGTAAGTGAAGAGGTGATTCATCATATTAATTATATTAACAACTCTTATTGTACTTTTAAGATATTGAATGACTTGTATGACACACACTCACAATTGGAACTCATACAACTGATGGTGAAGCTCTTCAACCTAGAGTTGAAGGAAGATGACCCTATGGATTCAGATTCTAAGATAAAATACATAATGCATGGCATTGATGCCACTAGGGTGAATATATACCTCCCTCTCATAGCCTTCATTAATTCCCTCTACCCTACATATTCTCACTACCTTGAATCTTTGCAGGCTAGTGGTCAAATGAAATCGATCACGTTTGACAAGTTGGTGGAGAAACTTGTAGAATTTGAGAAATCCTTTGGAAATAAGTCACCTCATTGCACCAGTGAGACTATGTGCCTTCCTCAAAAAGGGAATATTCAACCATGTGATTCTCACATAGGAGAAGGTAGCAAAAGAGGATGTGGAAGAAATACTTTCAGAGGCAAGGAGGTAGACACAACAAAGGTGATAGATCCAATCTTCATTGTACCCATTGCAAAAAGAATGGGTCACATGAAGTGCATGACTACACAATTCCATGGGAGAATATCAAAGAAGATAGACAGAATCATAAAGAAGAAAAAGGTAAAACTTCAGAACCAACAAAAGGTAAAGCATTTAAATCTATTCATTACATTGTTTCCAATTGCAATATAGGAGTAAGTGAATATTTGTTTAACACTTCATTTGCTTCTTGGAGAGATGCATGGCTTCTTGACATTGGTGCAACCTCCCACATGACATTTTGAAGAGACTTATTCAAATACTTCAATGACAATGTAGATGGAATAGTGTATTTTGTAGATAGATCAAGTCTTAAACCCTCAAGAATGGGCACCATCAGGATTAAGTTGTTACTTTGGGAAAAAAATCCCACTAGTCAAGGTCTAATGGTTAGCCAGAGCGATGACTCCTTAAAAGACAGAAACTATCATATTCTTACCCAATTTTAAAAACCTTAATGATTTCTTTTAAACAAGAGAGACGGGAAAAAAATTAAGAATGACACCTTGTATCCTTTTGTTCGTAGTATATCCCCTTTGTATGTTTCTTTCTCTTAAGTTGCACGTCTCCTCCCAAAGTTGACCTGAAACAAAACAGAAAGCAATCTACAATAGCATATATGCAATCATTATTAACATAAACATGTACTAATTCTCATGAAATAAACTATAAACATTCAAAACTATTTGCAAGAACATAGACAAATGAATTGGGAAAGGTAAACTCTCTTTTATTGATAACATATAAGGAATATTACAACCATAATCTTTAATGCCAACACTGCTCCACAAACCTCACCTGGGTTCCTCCAATAAGACTCCAAGTGCATTAATCCCACAATCACTAGAAAATCCTCACAATCAACACGCAAAACTAAAGGGTTTGATGGATTGCATAAAGAGGATGAGAGAATAAGATTGTTGAGGATGGATACTCAGGACTGGATGCATAAGCTCGAAGAGAAAGAAGGAGAAATTCAAGTAGAGTATATTTTCCTCTTCCAAAATTTATTTCAAATGACCTCCATAGGGCCCTTTTTATATGGAAATTAAATGGTTATTCGGTTGTGAGAAGGGCTATAGGAGGTAAGAATGATTATGCAACCCAAAATAGCTCGTAAAATCCACAGGAGAGTGTGAAATTTTTAATTTTTTTCAATTTTTGTGAGTGTACGCAATATGTCTATGTATCAAGTAGCATATGTATGTGGGTTGTATGTGTATCAGTTAGCATACGTATGTGGGCTGCCTATGTATCAGTTAGCGTACATATTAAAATATGGAGTTTTTAAGAAGGAAACTTAGCAAAAATTATTTGCAAGTGTGTATATGGATGGTTCATGATAAAAAATGCATACTAGTAGCATTTTGGACTATAAAAGATTCCCCCTAATGTGTGAGTTTAGAAGAGAAACTGCTGGCCGAAATAAATTACAATATATTAGGAAAAGCACTAAGTAAAGTGAGCCTAGACGAGTGTTCGCGAGTGTGTCATCTACAATAAGATTAATCTCTCTGAGGCGGGCATACCCATGCTTAGGACTAAATAATCAAAGTTTCCAATCAAGTACACCGTATATCCATGTTAGATATATAGAATAATCATGGTCACGTGAAATATATATAGTGGGTCCATGTCAAAAAGGATCGTAACCACAAACAATACACAATGGAGCTACGTCTCAAAATCATCGGAAGATATAAGAGTACAATAAAATATACAAGTTGATATTCAGGAAGTATCAATGTATGTAGTTGGAGATGATAGCTTCATAACTCGAGCAATAACTTCAAGATATTCAAAACTCAAGTAGGAGTGTAATAAGAGTGTAAGAGTCACTACCCTGAGGTCTTCGACTAGCCATCGTGAAAATACTAAAGGATATCAAACAGTAGGCATAGAACTTCATTGATTCAAAATGTGGACTTGATAGGACTCTCGAGATGCCGACATGCGAAGGATAAGAGACTTACTGCAATATGGTCGACTCATGCTGTGAAACTTCCCTTGGACAAAAACACAACATTTAAAGTGACTCAGGCATCATGTTATTGACATAAGTTTATGACCCAGGAGGCATCACAAACCCTCCATATGTTTGGAAGAGTAACCAAATGGAGGAGGACACTACTCTATGTAACAAGAACAACTTCCTAAGGTCATGATAAATCCCAAAATTGAGTAGTAGACTCAAGGATGTGATTTGTCCAGGGGTGAAAATATTGTTCCCAATAAAAAATATAATGCATCCCTTTCCCCTCTTTTTTGGAATATTTGATATTTTTGTCTTTTTAAGATATCTAACGAGCTTGAAAAAGAATAAAAGAACGCTACGTTACAAAGGAGGAACAAGTGTTGTGGGCAAGAAAACCAGTTCCAAGCGCATGGAACATACTGATGCTCAGTGCAGGGAGACATGTGCAGGATAAGGAAACTCGGTAAAAATTCCTCTATGGGTCAGGATGTCAGATCGCAAAGGAAAAATTGTTGCAAGGCATGCACCTAAGGAATTCTCTAAAGATACATCAACAACAAGATGGAGCCAGAATCAAGCCAAAGATGCAAGAGTGAGACATGAAATGTCATTACGAATTGACACAAAGAATGACGAGATTCCTTCAATGTAAATTTTTACAAGTCCAAAGAAGGTAAGATCGGTGGTTTTTCACGTCTAGAGAGTCTAAAAAACCATTAAAAGAAGACTCCAAAGTGATATTTTTCATAGATTTAGTCCCCCAAGCACAAAAAAAATAAAACAATACTTGGTAATACTCTCTCGGTGAGACGTGTCTCCCGAGGTGTACCATTTTCCTAATTAATCTATTGGCTGGAAAAAGGGGTAAACTTATACCAAATAGATGTTCTTTTTGGACCAATTAATGAGTTTGAAAGAAACAAGGTCACTCGGCAATCTTTTCCTGTTTACGGAGTCTGAAAAGGGATTAAAAAAGACTCAAGGGGTTTACTTTTTCGTAATTAATCTCCAAGTCCCGAAAAAGAGATAAACCAAAACCAGGGAGAATGGCCCTTTTTCATAAATTTAGTCCCTCGGGCCTAAACAAGAGATAAACTTATACCTGAGAATACTCTCCTAGCAAACTGCAACTCCTAAGGTATACCTTTTTCGTAAATTAGCCATCCAGACCGAAAAAGGGGTAAACTATCATCGGACAGATGTGCCTTCAGGTTTAATTTTGGCGAGCGTGAAGGGCAACAAGATCGCTCGGCAATATTTTCAATTTTAGGGAGTCTGAAAAGAGCTTAAAGGAGACTCCAAGGGGGATCCTTTTGCTATGTAATCTAAAAGAGGTCAAAAAGTAAAAAAAATCTCTCGTTAGATATCGCTTTCATAGTTTAAGTGAGCTTGAAAGAAGAAAAATCATGCTCTAGGGGAGTCCCATGGGTATAGGCCAGAAAAATGATGAAGAAGAAGGATGAGGCTTCAACACAAAGTCATGGTGGAACTAAACAGGGCTCTCATTCCTATGAAGTACTTAGGCATGGGCACCAAATGGAAAACAAGGCTCTAACTAGGATTGATATAGGTGGATATTGGTGGCCACCCACCTGTTCCAACATCCAACTAGCTCATCTTGATAGTTTTCAGTTCAACATGTTTCTCTGTAATGGGGACATTTCTTTGTAATTGTGGTTTTTTCACTTATGGGGTTGTCCCGAAGCCCTACTCAACATCTAGGTGGATATTGGCGGTCGCCCACCTATTCCAACTGGCTTATTTTGGAAGTTTTCATGTCAGTACATCTTTATGTACTTCTAGGGCCGTTTTGGGGCTCTAAACAATGTTTTCTTGGCTTGTCATAGTCAAATTGTAGACAAAGTCAAAGTTTGACAGCATAATGTGTACTTCTAGAAAATAACTTTCCAACGGGCTATCACACACCTAAAACGAAGATCGTATGAAAATTTTATGACCCTAGGAAGTTAATGTACTAACTTACCCCAACGGGGCCCACATGACTTTTGGCGCTTCATCTCCTAGGGTGTTAAGAACCAAATATCAATATAGCATAGAAAATCCTCAGAATAAGTACTCAATGCCTTGAAAAAGAGAGAAATTCAGATAATAAGCCTCTTTGAGGGGCCAACCTCCTTTTACCCCACATAAATGTTCGAGTACAAGATTATTCCAAATGAAAATGTCTCCTTGGTATATATAGGAGACAAGGAGGTATAATTACAATTAATGGAATAAAGCCGACATAAATAAAATAACATTACTAATGTAATATGCCCCAATTAAGGGGTAATGAGCCAATATTAGGGCTTAACATTCCCATCCCCTTGAGACAAGTGTTGTTTGCAACGCTTGAGTAACTCTGAATGCTTCTATATAAAAGACTCATCTTCCCAAGTGGAATCTTCAGCCGGTAGTTTCCTCCATTTAATGAGATACTTTGAAATGGATCTATTCCTCAGTTGGTGAATTCTTGTGTCAGTGATGGCTTCAGGATCCAATATGATTTTTCCTTCCTCGTCAAGTTCTAGAAATATAGTTTGAACTAGGATCTTGTTGCCTATAACCTTCTTTAAGCATGAAACATGGAAAACTGGGTGTACTCATGAAGATGCAGGCAACTCCAATTTGTATTCCATAGTACCAATATTTTGCAACACCTTATAAGGGCCATAGTAATTTGGTGATAATTTATTATTCTTCTTGGCTTGCTTGAGGGACATATGTTTGTATGGTTGTAATCTTAAAAACACCCAATTCCCTACTTCAAAACTTCTTTCACTACGATGTTGATCTGCTTGTTGTTTCATGTGATTATTTTCCATGGTCAGGTTGTCCTTCAAGATTTGGAGAACTTGTTGTTGATGCTTTATGTGATCTTCCACTGCTTGAACCTTAGATTTCTCTTTTACAGAAGAAGTGATGGAAGGAGGGTGGTATCCATAGAGTGCCATAAATGGTGTCATTTTTGTTGCAGTACGAAAGGAAGTGTTATACCACCATTCTTCCAAGGGTAACCATTTGAACCATTGTGTTTGTTTATCAGAGACAAAGCAATGAAGGTAGCCTTCCAGACATTTGTTCACTATCTCGGTTTTCCCATCAAATTGAGGATGATAGGATGAGCTATGAGCCAATTGAGTACCCAAACAAGAAACTAATTCTGTCCAAAAATGTCCAGTGAAGATGGGATCTCTGTCACTTACAATAATCTTTGGGTTTCCATGTAGCTTTTGAACTATCTCCATGAATGTAGTGGCAATTGTACTAGATTTGAAGGGATGAGAGAGTGCACAAAAGTGTCTGTACTTGGTCAGTCTATCAACAATCACCATGATGACACTCTTTCCTTTATACTTTGGTAACACTATGTGAAATCCATGGAAACCTCCTCCCAACGTTGACTTGGGATGGCTAATGGTTGTAAAAGACCTGGGGTCTTAATTGTTTCCACCTTATTTTGTTGGAAAACCAAACATTCTACCACAAACCTTTGAACATCAGTTTTAAGGCCATACCAAAAGAAATCCTTCTTGACTCTATGGTAGGTTTTCAAAAATCCCGAGTGCCCTCCTACTGGAGAGGTGTGCAATTCCAATAGTACCTTTTGTTTGAGTTGGGAGTTCTTACATAAATATAAGCGATCTTTGTACCATAGTG
>ML777279.1:246205-269869 GCA_009831015.1 Picea engelmannii | reverse complement strand
AAGAAGCTTGGGACAAGATTGAATCTGTGTTTGGTAAACTCAATATTATTCGAGCACAACAGTTAGAAAATCAAATACTGACCTTAAGTCCAAGTGATTTTTCTTTCCTTGGAGACTATCTATCTAAGTTTAAAACACTCAGAATTTTATGTGAAGAATGTAAGATAAAAAGGGAGGAAGAGCATTGCATCTATCTTATTCTTTCGAAGCTAGGTAGTGTATATTTTGTGTTTGTATCTACCTTTTATGCCATGAAAGAGGCTCTAGGGAAAGCTTATGAAAAACCCACTCTTGAGACCTTTTGTTCTTCTTTGATTAGAGAGGAAGATAAGCTTATACAACTTGGAGTGATCAGCACTGTAGGTAACTCTAACAAAGCCTTAGTTTCCCAGCAAAATGATAAACCCAAGTATCCCAACAAGAAACATCATCGCTACAACAACAAGCAATATAATGGTCCCAAACCTGCTCAGACAACTTCAGCTCCTAATGGTGACAAAGGAGCAAAATATAAAAATAAGAAGACTAACATACATTGCAAATTTTGTGATAAAGATCGTCATGTTGAGTCCAAATGTTTCAAGAAAATGGCAGCTTTAGAAACAGTGATGAAGAAGCACAACATCAGTATTGATTCTCCTTCTTATTCTTCTTCTCATGGACATGCACTTTCCACTTCTGGTTTCTCTTTCAACATAAATTCTACTTCTTCTTATGATGAGTGGCTTATTGATTCAAGAGCATCTTATCATATGGCTAAAGGATAAAGCCATATTTTCTTCTCTAAATGAATGTAACACCAAGAAAATATTTGTTGGTGATGATAGATCTCTTAGTGTTATAGGATCGGGAATAGTTCAAGTAGATAATGGTCATTTCAATGATGTATTGTGTGTTCCAAGTCTTTCCTGTAACCTTCTATCAGTATATCAAATCACTCATTCAGGTGAAGGTAAAACCGTAGAGTTTTCACCTCACCAAGTTGTAATCAAGGATCTAAAATATCGTAAGCATGTTCTTGCAACTGGAATTACTGATGATATTACCAGGTTGTACAAGTTTGACAACTTTGGGTCATCAACTTTTTCATCAGTTTTTGTTGCTCATAGTGATGACTTGAGCAAACTTTGGCATGAGCGGTTTGGTCATCTAAATTATCACTCATTGCAACAACTATGTAATCAACAGATGGTGATTGGTCTTCCTCTTGTTTCATGCAAAGATGGTGTTTGTGTCGGTTGTGTTCTCGACAAACATCATCGGGACAGTTTTGACAAACGTACCTCTTGGCACACCTCAGGCCCTTTACAACTTGTTCACAGTGATTTGTGTGGTCTATTTTATTCTCCTTTTTTTGGGTGCAAGTATTTCTTAACTTTCATTGATGATTTTTCCAGACGTGCTTGGGTTTACTTCTTAAAAATTAAGAGCGAAGTTTTTGACAAGTTTTTGGCCTACAAGGCCCTTGTAGAAAAGCAATATGGACATCAAATTCAAATGTTAAGAATAGATAATGGAGGCGAATATGTGAACAATAAGTTTACAAGTTATTGCACTACACGGGGCATCTAAATGCAACACATTGTTCCATATACACCACAACAAAATGGTGTTGTTGAGAGAAAGAACCGCACATTAAAAGAAATGGCTAATTGTATGATCCAATCTAAGGGATTAAGTCTAAAGTATTGGGTGGAAACAATCAACTGTACAAATTGCATAGTCAATCGCACTCCCACAAAGGCTCTTAAAAATATAACATTGGAAGAATCTTAGACTAAAATTAAACCAAATGTAAGTCACTTCCGTGTATTTGGTAATATAGCATCGGCTCACATTCCTGATGAGAAAAGGAAAGAAATGCAGCCTAAAAGTGAGAAGTGTATATTTGTTGTTTATTCTGAAGATGTCAAAGGTTATAGACTTCTTCAACCACATTGTAATGAAATTATTCTTAGAATAGATGTTAAATTTGATGAAAATATCTTGGCTTGCGAGCCTAATTCGACGGTTGTGCATTCTTCGGCCTGCGAGCCATCTTCAACGTTTGTGCCTTCTTTTGTTCCTATCCTGGTTTCTTCTTCAGATGATGATAGTGAGGATGAAAATCCACCTCCGCCTACTAACCTTCCTCCATATGAGTCCTTTGAACCTGAACAAGCACCAGTTCCACTACTTCCTCGATGGGTCTGTTCAACATGAGAAGCAGTTGGTTATCTTGTCGATGATCCTTCAGATCGGCGTTGAACACGTTCATAGTTCCAGTGAGCCTCTTCTCTTTTGGCTCAATTTTCAGAGACTCGTGATCCAAAGACATTTGCAGAATCTTCGGGTCATCCAGATTGGGATACAACAATGAATGAAGAGTATCGTTCTTTAATGGCAAACGATACTTGGGATCTTGTACCTATTCCAAAAAGAAGAAAACTTGTCAAATGTAAATGGATCTATAGAACTAAGTATGCATCAGATGGAAGTGTTGAAATATGCAAGGCTTGGTTAGTTTCCAAAGGATTCTCCCAAGTTGAAGGAATTGACTATAATGAAACCTTTTCCCTTGTAGCCAAAATGAATTCCATCTGCCTTGTTCTTTCCCTTGCTGCCTCACATAAATGGGAGGTCCATTAGATGAATGTTAAATCCACCTTCTTGCATGGCGATTTGAAAGAAGAAATCTACATGGAACAACCTCTTGGCTATGTCCAGAATGACTCTAGCCTTGTTTGTCGCCTTAAGAAATCTCTTTATGGTCTTAAGCAAGCTCCCTGAGCTTTGTATTCCAAAATGGAAAACTTTCTTATTACCACCGGATTCTCTAGATGTCATTATGATCCTAATGTTTATACCAAGAAAGTAGGAAGCCATCTCATAATCCTTGTCCTTTATTTTGATGACCTTATCCTTACTAGTAGTGACTCAAAACTTTTAAACCATGTGAAAACTAGCCTTAAGAAGAAATTTGAAATGACAGAATTAGGCTTTTTTCACTATTTCCTTGCCCTCCAAGTTTTGCAAACCAATGAAATAATTTTTCTTTCCCAGTCTAAGTATGTCTGTGACCTTCTTCGTCGATTTCGCATGGACGATTGTAAACCAACCCCTTCACCCTTCCAGTCTGGAGTCAAGCTTACTGCCACTTGTACTTCTCTTGAAGTTGATGCCACCCTATATCGTCAATTAGTTGGTAGCCTCTTATACTTCACTCATACCCATCTTGATCTTTCCTTTGTTGTTGGTCTTGTTGCCCGCTATATGCAAATTCCCAATGAAAGCCATTGGAAAGCAGCTAAAAGGATACTTCACTATGTTCGTGGTACAGTTCAGTTCGGGACACATTACAGTTCAGGGGGAACTCTTTTATTGGTTGGTTTCACTGATTCAAATTGGGTCGGCGACCCTGATGATCGGAAGTCTACTGCAAATTATGTTTTTCAGCCTTGGTTCAAGACATGTCACTTGGACCTATAAGAAACAACAAGCTATTTCACTTTCTTCAGCAGAAGCAGAGTACCGAGTAGTGCTAATTCAAGTTAGGAAGCCATGTGGCTTCGACAGATCCTTTCAGAGTTTGGATTCCATCACTAGCATCCAACCAACCTTTGGTGTGACAATCAGAGTGCCATCAAGCTCGCCAAAGACCCAATTCAACATCAGTGTAGAAAACACATTGAGCTACACATTCACTTCATCAGAAAGATCATTCATGATCAAGTTATTGAAGTGCTCTTTTTCCCTACAGAAGATCAAGTTGCAGACATTTTCACAAAGTCTCTTGCAGAAGCGAAGTTTTCCAAACTTCGATCTATGTTAGGAGTTAAGGAAGTTGTCATTAAGGGGGGATAGGCTCTAATGCCTCCTTCCTTCTCCTATTGTTTCACTATTGTAAATCATTCAATTCTATCCCAAGTTGTTCTTAAGGGGGGATGTTAGGATATTTAGACACTTAGGAGTTAGTTAAGATCTACTTGGTCTATTGTGTCGTTAGGTAAAAGTGTGTTTTCTAGTGTATTTATTTAGTGTGCATTAGTATGAATTTGTAGTTAGGAAATCCAACGGTCACGATATGTTCCCGACATAGTGTGATCCAACGATTCATACTCTCCTCGATCTTAATGACCATTGATCCATGGCTTAACACCCGATTGGTCCATGATCTCTATTTAAAGAGCATGGAGGGTCATTTGTCGATGATCAATTGTGAGAAACTCTATTGTAAAATCTCTCTGTAATATTTTTCTTTTGCATTAATAAACTGCTCCAAGTGGTCAGGTTGGTTGGGGCCATGGATGTTTCCCCGTAGGGGTTTTACCACGTGAAAACATTGGTGTGTTGATCTTTGATCTGGTTATGTGAGTGGTTACTGAAGGTGTTCGTCCTCTGTTGGAATACATGTGTTGTCGAACAAAACTTTGGAAAATAAGAGGTGTTACTGAATACAAAACTTAAAATAAACAAACCTGGACTGTACAATATGGTACAAGGCACCACACAGCCTTACGACTCATGGATTGTATTGGTTCAAGTAGAGGTCGTTGCTAGGCTCTAACCAAGATTCTCTTCAGTAGTCAACCTTAAAAGTCTCCCAAAAGGGAAGAAAACACAAACCATGGCCCAAGCATTTTGCATCCTCAACCAAGCAGAGCCTTGTTTATATCCTTCGCAATTTGACACCCTATACCCTGGAAGGAACATCACCCTGAGTGTCCATCTCCCGCATGCATTTCTTTGCATTGAGCATAGGTACGTTCCACTATTAGAACTAGTTTTGCTTACTTGTGACACTTGTTCCTTCCTCTGTATCATAGCATTCACTTGTTATGAAAAAAAAAAAAATATGGGCGGGAAGGGAGTGCTATATTGTAATTGGCAGTAGTCATGTCGCCTTTGAACAGAGAACAAAGTTATTGAGTCCTTGCGTCATCATAATTTTGGGTTTAGCATGGCCTTAGGAAGTTGATCTCATTAAATAATTTTCTCTACCGACTGGTTAATCTTCCATTCACTATAGAGAACATTATGGATGCCTCTTGCATCTAGTTGTCACATCATTAAGTCTATGCTACCGGAGTCCACCGTATGTCTCATGCTCTTGTTCAAAGGAAGTCTATCAACCTGTGTCGGCCACTCCTCAGAAATCTTGACTTTGCATGTCAGCCATACCCTCAGTTTGTCTCAGAATCACATGATACTTTGGTATTATGATGCACCCTAGCCCTACTTTCATCATTGGTAGGTCACCTTGAACCCAGCAATCGACATTTCATCATGGGTCATTGACTGGGTGGTTTCCCTTGTGTTCGACGGCAAGAAATCTATTCACATTTTGGGATTCGTGCAGTGTCATGGATGCCATTAGCCTTATTGGTGGTTTCCTTGCCTTTGTTAGCAGTTTTCATCATTGGCTGCTATTCAGAGGGTGTTTTAGTATACCTCTTGCATTTGGCACACGTGAAATATGCACAGGGTCATTGGTTTGTGAACATGTTCTTCGTCTGATCTCCACCAAATCATGAATCTCCTTCTTTGTTCCTTGTGCTAACTGATCAGAGATGCCTTAATGCTCTCCTTTCAATGGGTCTCTTTCCATTAACTTCAGCTCATGTATTATGGATACAAGACCTAGAGTTTTATGAGTACCTTGAGGCTTGCAGTCATTAGTGGTAGGCTCTCTAGCCATTGACAGATGGGAATACATCAATGTCTCGTGATCAATGGATCTCTCAAGTGTTCGACACCAAATCCTTTATTCACATTTGTAGAGATGTACTCGGTGGCTTGATACCTACTTTCATCATTGGTAGGTTGTCTCACGTTTGTTAACGGTATACCTCAATGACCGGTAATCAAATGATGTATCATCGTGTTCGACCTCAACTCATTTATTCACACGATGTAGACTTGCACCATTGGCAGATTGTATTGAAGACTTGAAGACATCTCTTTGTAGACACAGCTTTCCTGAGTTGTGGCTTCCATTTCATTAGACCAGTACCTATTTGACTTCATCGATCATGGGAGATTAGATTGTACTCCGTGGTATATAGATATCTTCAGATTGATTTTGAGACTGGTTTCACTGGGCCTTGTTCGTGACTATGACAGCTATTGGCATGTAATCGCATTTATACTTGCCTACTCATGGCCATGAACACTTTTTGGTATATTTTCCACATGGATATGCATTGTATTCTTGGCACCCATGTATGCAAAGTCAGAACATAATGTAATGAGCAATTGAGTTTGTCAGTTGGTTATCTACCACTCCACTTCTGGGTTATTTATAATATATTTCATCCATCGCAAATACTCCTTTGATCTCACACATTAGGGGGCATCTGTTATAGCAAGATTTGCCTCACCATTTCTATCTTGCACAAAGGGCATTTTTCCATTTCCCTATGCAAACTTATCAACCCCCTTTTGATAAATCCAAAGCCAAAATTATATATTTTTCCACATATACACTCCCTAACTGCTATGCAAGATGCGTATACATTTTTTGCCCCACTACAACTCGCGTATATCAGGATTTCTGCCATAAAATACAAAATGAGGTCGAGTTTCCATGTCATGACAAAATATCTCTGATCCTTGGCCTTCCATATACTGGAAACGTTCTGACTCAGCCCTTCAGTTGCATTCTGGAGGCTATAAGAGCACAATTTCGAGCTATGGAAAAAGAGGAGAAAGCATTCAACTTTGAAGGCAAAGTTACTCTGGAGAAATTACTTCATATTGAGCCTGCATCCCTTTGTCCCTCAAGTCTGAACACAGTGTTAAACCCCCAAGCTCTTTCCTTATTGTCAAGAGGACCTCATTACCTCTTTGCTATGAGCTTGCCTTTGGTGGAGGATTGAAGTGGTGGAGACCCAATTGGAAGGAACTTGGTTTCTTGGTTTTGAAGCATGCCGACACGGAATTATGTAATGTTGATACTTTTGTTGATCAATTATTAATAGAAATACTCCTTTCCCATCCTATCGATATCTTGAAAATATATGATTATTATCCATGGGCACGTTTGTAATGTTTATTAATGGATTGTGTTATCTGATGTGCTAACTCATTTTATATATTGTCACTATATACTTGCATCGTTTGTTAGTTGAGAACTTCTTGCAGGTGTAAAGCTTTGGGTCAAAGTGCTCAATGGTGGAACGACATCAAATGATTGGATCGAGGTAGCTTCTTCCTCGTATTGCACATTAGTTTATATAGCACATGTTGGAATTGAGTTGATTTCTATAGTCATACTTGTCTGTTGTGGTTTACCCTTGGCCATAGAGAGTTTTTACCTTGTAAAAAACACTGACATTGTGACTCGTCCCGAGTCACTGCTTGACTTATGCAACTGTCACTACTTGCTTCCTGCTTCGGATACTACCTGATGTAGTGCGTCATACATTTTCTTTATCCATTGGCACTATTATTGAGCATGACTGCTCTTGTTGACCATAGTGATGACCACCTGCTCTGTGATAGGAGACTATAGTATCTCTCCTCCTTCAGGAACCGATCTCCTCAATGCTCTTCTTAGCTGCGTCACTCTCCATGACCAGTTGCTCCACATTTTTCTTGTAGGGGCTCCAACAGTGTCTGTCTTGTTGTCTTATGTTCTTGCAATGCTTTCTCTTCCAGCTGCAGGACCTTCAGCTCGGTGGATGTTTTGAACTTCTCTGGCGGTGACATTGTTTTTTGTCACTGCTTCACCTCCATCATTGTTGTGTGGAGTTGATTTCCCTTATATTGGAGTTCTTGGAGGCTCCCATCCTCTAAGAGGTGAGTCCTGAGTTGCGTGCTCTTCTCTAACATCTCGATGACTTTCTGTATGCTTTGGTTGATGCCCTTCGCAGTTGTTGTTGTCTCATGTTCTAACTGTGCTCTGACTTCTGGACGAGTAGTGGGTGTGACACACTCCTTCAGCTCTTTGATCTTCTCCTTGTATTCCTGGATAGCCTTGTATAGCCTATGCATCTTCTCTTCCGACAACCCTACCTCCTCATTTGTGTTTTCGAGGATTGCTTGAAACAACATGTGGATTTGATGCTCCATCTCTTCCACTTTTTTTTGCGCTCACTCTTTCTTCTGCGCTTCCAAGTTGAGGACTTCCTTCATAGAGATATTCTCTATCTCAGCTACCTATAGGTTTGTGGCATCCACTCTTTCTCTGGACTGAATCTCCTGCGTGATGCTCACATTAAGTTTGTACAGTGCTTTTGTTGGAATCTTGGCCAATCCCACATTCAATGTCTTGATGTCTTTGAGGGGTTTCTGCGTTGTTTCTTCATCAATGAACATCATCTCTGGCATAATGATGAAATTGGCACTCAGTTGTGCTACAAATTGCACTGTCTCAGGCACTGGCACTCCTTCCTTAGCCTACGTGGGTGTTTCTTTTAGTGCTCGTGCTGCCCCAATCCATAGTTGCTCTAGGGCATCTTTGACTTCTTGCACATTGTCTGCAATTGAAGCCCTGTGCTTCTCCGCAGTCTCCCACACCTCAGTCAGTCTCTCCTCAACTATTGTCACCACTAACTCCACATCATCCAGGGTTAGTGATATATGGCTATGTGGCTTATGGGCCTTCACCTTCTTTCAACCTCCACTGTGTTTTCCCCTGACCACTTCTCATGGGTGGATGATGGCTCGGGACTAGTGGGACTTTGGGTATCCCCTGTAGTGGTTGTCCCTGTTTCACCAGCCTCAAGAATATCCTAGGTTCTTGTCCCTTGTTCTTCCTCCTCATGGATCTCATGTGTCCCTAGGCCTATTTCTTCCAGGCGCACTTCTTTCGTTGAGGGTAGTGGTGGTTGTTTTGTGCGTTGTGGGACCTATGTAGACCCCCTTGGTGGTTTGTTCTATGTTGATGGTTTCTTCTTGGCTAGGGTCCTTCCCCCCTCTTGGCCTTGGGCACTCCTCTTTATTGTTCCTGCCTCGCTAGTGCCTATTTGGTGCGTTGGGGTTAGTCTTCCCTGCATCTGAGTTTGTGATCTTGCTACTGCGGTTGGAATCTCCGGTACCTTCCATTCCTCATGCCACTCCTGAACCTATCTTTGAATCTCCTCCTGTGGGACGCAGTATTTGAGTTGTAGCCATTCCTTGGCTTTATCTCCCTTTGCTTGCATCCACAAACTATGGCGTGTTTCCCTAAAGTTGGCAACATGTCCAAACTCCTGGACAGTCTCTGGTGTAATGTGCCATGTGTCCACAATAAGGTCCTGCATTTATGCAAAGTACCTCGCAAAGATGTTTGTGTTCATTTTATTTCTCTTTGGGTCTGCCTTGTTGCATAATGAGATGTATCTTGTTGCGCCACATTTCCCTGGTCTCTCCATATACTTTTTGTAGACCGGTTTTTTCCATCCATTGCGGCCAATGAGGATGAGTAACCACGAGTAGTGTAACTCAGAGCCCTATTCTTGTGTATCCTTGCAGTCCTCTAAGAATGAATTCAGCAGGTATGGAGCCCAACTCATCGAGCTTCCCTTTGCACATTGCGCAGTGGTGGCAACCACACCGCCTAGTACTTCCTCTTTGTGGCACTTGCGCATTAGTTTACATCCGAGGAGTTTAGTGGAAAACCTTGTCGCATGATCATTGATGTCACTGATCTTGATGCCCTTGTTGCCTCGCTCTGCGTCGTACTTGGCCTTGATCTCATCCTAGATGGCCTTGGATCTAGTTTTTTCCTCCAAATACTACTTTGGCTTTTCCCCATCTATGGGTAGCCTTGTGATTCCTGCGATGAGGTCCACGGTGATAGGAATCGGCCTATACATCCATAGGATTCCTCCATGGAATCATGCAAGCAGTTTCTTGATGTAGGCGTTGATATGCTTTCCCCTCCCAAAGTGTGTGGCATCCAGTAAGTTCATGATGTCTGTATTGTAAAGACCCAGGATCCAATGTGTCAGCTCTATCAGTGGCATGTCTGATGAGCCTACGCCCCTTATTTATAGGTAAACCTAGGACGCTAGGTCTGAAAATTTAGTAACATCGGCCACATCATGGTGGGAGTATTTGATGGAAATCACCATGTCGACCATGTCATCATCTACATGCACTTCACTCGGAATCTTTGGCAAAACCAGGGTCCCTTCTACCTACGGTTATGACCCTCTATGCACGCTACTCTCAACTTGGCCCTTCCATTTTTCTTGTGGGGATGAGGACCCCACCTCTGGTACACCCTCGTGTACTATTGCCCATGCTACCTCTGGTTCATGGCACTATGGCGCTAGACCCGTGGCTTTCTCAGTATGCCATGGCCCTTGTCCCCTCGAGGTGTCAGACTCCGTTCTTTCTGGGTCCTCCTCCATCTTCACGGCCTCCTATGATGGGTTTTTCTCCTCTTCTATCGTCACCGAGTTTGTTTCATAGTCAAGTGTGTGGATTTCATCCAAATCCACCACTACAAGTGTCACTTGCTCCCTTGCGTCTGTCACACGAGCAGTACTGTGTGTGTTCCTGTCGGCCCTGCCCAGCTCTCCAACTCAAAGTGGTGACATTATGACAGGGTATAGGCTTTAAGTATGTGAAATCGATGAATGCTCAGTCGAATTTTCGCTCTATCACTCTTCCACTTGTCTCTGCGTTCTCTCCTTATCAATTCACACAATGACTTTCTTTTCCCCCCTTTTTCTAACTTTATAGTAGGACAACGGAGTGACAACTGTTTCGCACTGACATTTGTCCCTTTTTCACTTTTGGCAGCGTGTCCTGCGAGTGGTATCATTGTACATGTTAACTATTGTCCTTTGCATCTTGTTTTCTAACTTTTCCCTTTCAGTCGTGCTACAGTCTTTATCTCTGTGTATGGATTGTCGCAATTTCAACCGCTGTGGCTAGTTGGTGCTTGATTTCCACAGTCGTCATTTTCCGAACTGCCACATTGTCCAACTATTGGTCCTTTTTTCGGTGCACTAGTATTTTTGGGCGCGCAGAGTCCTTGGCTTCTATACCCTTTAATTTTGGCACAATGTTCTTATTTTGTTGCGCTAACTCAATGTCTTGTGCGTGCAAACTCTTTTCCTTCTCATCGCACTGATTTTCTCACCTGCATGCGTGGATTTTTGCACAAGTTTTTTTTTATATTGCGCGGTAACTGTCAAGTTGTGGGTGGTCGAATGTCCTTGTACAGCCTCAGTTGACTCCCATTGATCATTCTCTTAAATTCTATCCCTTCCAAATCCTTCAGTTATACCACTCCTCCATCTATGACAGTTTTGACCTCATATGGTCCCAACCAATGCATTATGAACTTCCTTGGATGTTGAAAAAACTTGTTGTCATACAGTAGGACTAGGTCTCCTTCCTTGAAACTTTTTCTCTTCATATGTCGGTCATGCCAAGCTTTGTCCCTTCTTTTCTGTACTTCTTGGTGAAAGCCTTCTAGGATCCTATCTTCTTCCATGCTCATCAGTTGACTTAGCCTTTCTTGTACTACGCCTCACTCTGTCATGTTTTTAATTGTTGCGACACGCAAAATTGGTACCAATAATTCTAATGGCACCACTGCTTCTTGTCCATACACCAATATAAATGGTGTCTGCCCTGTCATATTCTTATAGGTAGTTCTATATGCCCATAATACAGTTGTTATCTTTGAATCCCAGTTGTCCTTGTTGACATTGCAAATCTTGGTAAGGGCATTCTCTAGAATCTTGTTGAAGTCTTCCACTATTCCATTTTCCTGAGGATGGTATGGTGTACTTTTTTTATGGTGGACCTCCAATTCTGCAGCCAGAGCTCTGATAGTGTTGTTGATAAAGTGAGTGCCTTGGTCACTCATCCGGATCCTTGGACATCCAAATCTGGTGAGCACATGTTTGAATAGGAAGTGTGTTATTGTCTCTGCACTGCAATATTCAACTGGTGTTTCCTCTAGCCATCTTGAGAGGTATTTTGTCACAATGATGATGTATCGCACACCTGATCTTCTTATGGGTGGGTGAATTGGCCCAACAAAATTGATAGCCCATTTGTCAAACACTTGTAGTGTCACTTGTGGATGTAAGGGAATCTCATCCCGTCTATTTGGTTTGCCAACTCTCTGAAAAACATTGCATTGTTGACAATATTCCTTTGCATCTCGAAGAATAGTTGGCCACCATAATCCTGCGTGCAGTACCTTCTGCGCGGTAGCTTTTCCTGCACAGTGTCCTCCTACTATTCCTTCATGGGATTCTGCCAGTATCCTAGGCCTTTTGTGTTCTAGCATGCATCCTCTCAAGATGTTGTCTGCCCCCATTTTATATAAGTTTTTGGCGATCAACTAGTAGTCAGCTACTTGGAAAACCAGATTCTTCCTCTGTGCGATATTAAATTCATGTGGCACAGTCCCTGTACTTAAATACAAAATAATGTCAACAAAATAATCATCCACGACCTGAACTGAAAATAACTGCACGTCAGGGAAGGTATCCTCTAAGTTTGTAGGCTCCTCACCATTGGTGACCCTTGACAAGTGATCAGGTCCTGCGTTCAGCTTCACTAGTTTCACTATGACTTCAAAGTCAAATTATTGAAACAGTAGTAACCATCGACAGATTCTCCCCCCCCCAACACTGGCTTGTTGACTAGGTACTTAAGGGCTGAATGATCTATGAACATCTTAAAAATATTTCCAAGTAGGTAATGCCTGAAATTTTGAAGTGCATATACCATTTCTAGGCCTTCTCGCTCTGTAGTGTTATAGTTATGCTCAGAGTTTGACAGTTTTCTGCTTGCAAATGCTATGGCGTGATCTAAATTCCCTGCCCTTGGTTGCACCAGAATAGATCCCAGGGCTATGGTTGATGCATCTACATGCACATGGAATATCTTCTCCCAATATAGAAAGACTAATATGGGTGTTGTGACCATCTTCTCCTTCAAGGTGTCCAATCCTTGTTGACAGCTCTCATTCCTCTGGAATTTAGTATCCTTCTTAAGTAATTTCTCCATCGACGCAATGATATGCGCATACCCCTTGACAAATTTTCTATAATATATTGTATTTCCTAATGTGTCCCTCAGTTGGTGGACTGATTTCGGTGGTGGTAAGTTCACAATTACTGCAATCTTTGCAGGATCCATGATCAAACCTTGTCTACATACTATGTGACCCAATATAATTTTGAAGAGTGTTCCAAATATGCATTTATTAATGTTCAAATATATTTGGCATTGCCTTCATCTTTCTAACATCAGCCTCAACACCTCTACATGATCCTTCAATAGGTTGTACACTATCCAATCATCCAAATATACCTCTAGAAACTAATGGATGAATTCTTTGAATCCATCAATGAATACTCTGGACACAATTGTTGGTGCATTCTTTAGTCCAAAAGGCATGACTGTGTACTGGTAGGATCCCCATTCTGTTGCAAAGGTAGTCTTGTGTCGACCTTCTCGTGCTATCTTTATTTGGTGGTAGCCTGAGAATCCATCAGTGAATGAGTATGCTTCTTGGCCTCCCACATTTTCTAGGACTTCGTCTGTAAAGGGTGTAGGTAATTTGTCATGTTGGCAAGCATAATTGAGCTTTCTCAGATCTACACAGATTCTTATGCCTCCTTGATTTTTCTCCTGAACTACCATGGGGCTTATCCATTCTAGTTCTTCTACTGGTTCTATGATTCCTGCTTCCAGCATTCTGTCGATTTCTACTCTGACCTTCTGCTTGTAGATATGGTTCAATAGGTAAGGCCTTTGTCTAATAGGTCTTGCCTCTGGTTTGAGAGGTATATTCATCTCTCCAAGTTCTCCTGCAATACCTTTCATTTCAGTAAAATTCATTGGGAACAGGTCATTGTCTTTATGCAGTAATTTTGTTTTCTTGTCCACTGTTTGCTCATCCCAGTAGTCTCCAATACTTTCCATATTGGGATTCGTAACTGTCCCAATGTTGACTTTATTAACCTTGATTGGTGTAGAAATTACTTCTAATTCTAGAGGTGGACCTTCCACTTCTCTTTCCCCTTCAACTTATTTGGTCTAAATATTGCGCGGATCATCTTCCTCTAGTACTTATTCCTGCACATGATAGCATGATAGTAGTTATTTCATTGTTTCTTTGTTCTGTTGTTGTTCTTTTATTATGAGTTCGACTTACGGTTTCTTAATGAATATCACCCCTCTTATTTTCTTAAGTGTTGCATCTATGTTGGGGTTCTCATGTTCAAATGAGAAAGTGACTATAAATTTTTGTTGTAGTATTGTCCAGCTCATAGTTCCTATGTGCAGTTCTTGGTCTGTATACCAGTTTGTTGGGATGCCCTCTATTGTGTGTACGAAATGATGAGGCCATTCTTCTAGGGATGTGATTTTCCACAGCACTCTCCACTTCTTCAAGTGTTCTGCTAGTGCCCCCTATCCATCATATTTATGTTGTTGGTTGCTTCTTTGTACTACGCCAAACCTTATGTGTAGTAACTGCTTACATTGGTACTAGTCCTTGATTGTTTCCTTGTGTGTGCCCCACCATCTTACAAGCATGGCCTTGAGTGCAATGTTGAGAGCTAATAATCTCTGACTATCTAATACTTCGTCTTCATATCTCGTTAGGAATTATTCCAAGTCATTGATTCCATGGAAACTTGGAGGTTCTATGACTTCTGTCCCAACCCATCTTACTGCACGGTCTATTAGGGTGCATCTTATGGTTGAGACCACATGTAGGCATTGTTGTCAATTCTCTAGACTCGTGTCTGAGTCAAAATCACATGATGTGATGCTTCTCCAGCTAAGTACACCATTGGCAGTTGGATTAATGTAATCTTCGGTGCGCAGAGTGGCCCGGTACAGCAGGTTAATTTCTTCCAGGTCTAAACATGTTGGTTCCACAAATATTTTGGCTTTTGATGGATATAGAGGTGCGATAACCGTGTATTCGCTTGACTCGAATGTCATCTTCCTGGTTTTCAAGTTGATTATCGCCTGATTGTCAAACGCCGAATCCAATCCCAGTAATGTTGGATATGGTGTTGTGTCATCCACAATTTTGATCACTTCGAAGTCTACCTTAGTGCGCACTCCGTCCAGATCTATTGTTGCTCCTTTCAGCCTCCCTATTGGTAGAACTATGTGGTCATTTCCTAACTTTAGTTGGACTAGTGAGTAGCCTAAGGTAGGTTCTCCCATGCATTGCCATGTCTTTTTGAGCAATACATTCACTTCAGATCCCAAATCTAATATCACATCACCCATGTTAAAATCTTCGATGTTGGCATTCAATATAAACTCTATGTTGGTTCTCCTTCTGGCATGGAGGTGATTGACTATCCTCTGTTCTAAATTTCCCTCATAATTTTTGGTACATCTATCTAACAGATTCTGTAGGACTATAACAAATGATGGATCCTTAAATACTTGAATACAGGATTGCAGGAAAGTTTTAATACAACTTACTTGGTTTCCTAGGTGGACTTCACTGGTATGGTCCAATGCTGACGGCATTTCATATGTTGGGACATCTTGGGTATGATGTGCGGTAGATTTAGATGCAACATTCTACTTGAGAAATTCTTGACTCGCCTCCTTAAATGTCTCCTCCTCCTTTTCTGCATCAAATCGCTTAGGTGTCTCGGTATTTTTCTTAATCCACTGGTGTTGTATTGGTTCCTGTTTAGTTGCATCATCTCATGTTTTAGCACCTCCGTGCATCACTATGTTGATGTTATTTCCCTCTTCTCTAGCTTCGGTAGAGATCCATTGTATGTTCTTATTATTCTGATTATTTTTCTCCTGTATCTTTCCCGACACTGTTGTGCAATCCTCTGTATTGTGATCTGTTGCGTGACTATACATGCATGTCACAGGTGGTAGAGGGCATTCTCTTGCATATTTCCCTAGTTGTTGGCAGTTATGGCACACTATTGGACCTCTTCTGCATCCAAATCCTCCTCTGCCTCATCCTCCCCCTCTGTACCCAGCGCGATCTCCACGTGGTGTATTGTATTGAGGTACCTGATTATACTGCGTAGGGTTATACTACAGTTGTGGATTGTTATATTGTTGTGGCATAGTATTATACTACAGTGGTGCTTGATTAAACTGGGGTGCAGCTTGACCTGTCATCATTTTGGCTTGCACCCTATATGTGTCTGACATACTTTCCCTCATCAGATCCATGGTTTTGCAGTCTTTGTCATCGTGGTCTACCGATTTGAAAAAAGTGTAGTTTGCATTCTTTGGTACTGTCTGGTATCTCTGCATCATAGGAAAACGATATGGATCATGCCCGTGCATCTTGCAAATTTAACACCAGGGTACTCATGTCAGCAATGGATTTGGCATCCTTGTTTCCATATACTGCGCGAATGTTGGGCATTCATTCTAATGGTGCCCTATTGTTCTACATGTGGTACACCAAACAGCTTTGTGCTTGTCTTTTCCCTTATTCTGATTGAGTTGAAAGGTAAGATTCTTCAGATCCTCCTTCAACTCCTCTATAGTTGGATCTGTCTTGTGGTACTAATTCTCCTCCATTTGCAAGGCTGCCTGTAGAGTCTTTGCTTGAGATTGGAATTTCCTTTATCTAAGTGGGTATTTCAGGTGTGGTAACAAAGAATTCAAAAACAGATGCCTATGCTACATGTCAGACATGGCATACCTCAATTTCCCTTTCAGTCATTTAAATCTTTGGTCAATTTCCCAGACAGATTCTCCCAATTTTTGTCGGATTTCTATCATCTCGTTCATGTATCGATCCTCTGATCTTGACTTCTGGAACTCATTAATCAGTAATTTCTTAATGTCTATCAGTGTCCTTGTCGTCCCAAGTGCACTTTTTACATCTAGACTCATGTACCAGTCTAGTGCACGATCTCATCGCGTGATAGCTAGTTGCGCAAGTTTAGTGTCTCCATCAGTGATATGTTTTTCTTCCCATGTCTTTGCACAAATGAACAAGTGTTTCTCAGGGTCTTCTGTTGCCTCTCCTCAAAAGTTTGGTAACCAAATGGTGGGATCATGTCCTACCATCTTGAATGTTGAACTGCTACCTCTGCGCGGTGTAGATACTTGACTAATGCTCCTTGAATCGGCTCCCCTAGTTGTTCCTTGTGTAGATGTACTTCTTGTTGCCTTCCTTCTCCCGAAATTCAGTTGTCTAATCAGTGGTGTTATTTTTGGTGTGTTAGTCGCACATGGGTTTATGGGTTCCACACTGACATTAATATGGATAGGAATTTTTCCTTCTATTCTCGCTATTGGAACTCTCATCTTCCTCTCATATGTTGCACGTAGGATTTCCTCAATCTGCTCCACATCCTAGAGATCCTCTACCTCCTCTTCATCACTGGCCAAGCCTTCCCTCATGATTATGGCTCTCTTCTTTGTGTTCACCTTGTATTGGTAGGGTACTCCACTGCGTGTCTTTCCAACTGTCGCCATGATCCGCTTGATCTGGTCATCGTCAATCATGATTGGGTCCAAGGCTTCCTCCTTCTTTCCTTTATCCCTTTCTCCTTCCATTTCTCCTTTTTCTGTTAATGCTTCCCCCACTTCCCCCATGCACGCAGGGAAGTTTAGTTGTCTGATTCCACTATCATTACACCTTTTTTATAGAGAAATATATTAATAGAAGTATATAGTGATCTAATATAACTTCCTTGAGGCCCTCATAGAAAATCTTGCTATGTTGTGTTGTACGAATTCACAGTATCTACTACAAATTCTATTATAAATCCTGTTACAATACTGTCGAGCCAAAAATCTACTGCGCGGGTGAATTTGTTATTCACCTATTGTAACTACGCGATCTGAACTGAGGTCCACTCTAACTGTCGGATCTGATTTGTTGCGTGGTTATCCTTCAACCTCAATATCCACTACTGCAATAAGTGTGGAAAATCGTAGAAAAATACTTCATGAAGATCAGTAAACACATACTTCTCAAGATATTTCTACAGTGTCACTCTAGGGTTTCTATTATCTTTATGCACAAACTCTAGCTCCTTTTTTTTAGCCATCTTTTGATCTCTACCTTTTTGGGATGCCATGGTCTCAACATCCCTTTCTAGAGGTGCATTCTTTCACCTTCTTGTCATCTGATGCAGTATTCTTTTGACCCGCCTTCCACAGATCTTACATTCTTTTACCATATCTTCAACAGATCCCATCTACTCAATCATATGTTGGTCCAACCGGAAACGGAACCATTTGTTGGTTTCTTATCTAAGTTATACCTTTAACATGATTAACCCAGGTGCAGGTCTACTAGGGATCCAACAAAGCCTCTAAAACTATCAGCCCTCCTGGTAAACCAGAAGGAAATGCAATGCACAGAGTGCACTGCACAGTCTCACCCGAGATAGTTATATGGGTGATTACAATGTTGAGGTGATTGTAGCCTGGGAATGAGTGGGGATCTAGGATTTTACTATGTGATCTTCAATCCATTACTATATCATTAATCTATCTTATTTATTTTGTTGTTCCTTATTCATGCATGTAAATAAACATATCTAACTACTTCATCAAAACATTCATCTAATATCTAACCATTGACAACAAAGACACAAACAATAATCATTCCATATAACACATGGTTTATCGTGGTTCACCCCCTCTTGGGCTACGTCCACAAAGATTTGGCTCTTCATCTATTTTATTATGGTTATGTCATATATGGCGTCGCGCACACTACAACTCCGTTCATACAGTCATGAAACAGACTCCTTGACCTTTAAGAGGCTGACTAGATCGCACCAAGATCCTCAGCCTGCAATCTAACCCTCAAGGTCTAGTTATTATTCTCTCCCATAGCTCCCTAAACCTAAACCTTCAACCTTCGGTCCTTGTTTATCTACACCTTCGTCTATCTATCTATCTATCTATATATATATATATATATATATATATATATATATATATATAGCACAACATACATAATTAACCATAGAAATGGTACTTATCTTTTAACTGGAGAAAAACCACCAACTGCATGCAGACCTTCCACGAACCTCACAGTCTTAGACCACATTGTTCATCACTCTCAGTAGTGGGTCACCCCCGAGCTGGGACTAAACTCCATCGAGCAAGGGATTCCTAGGCTAGGCAAGGTAAATAGAAAAGTCACATAGTTTAAGAGGAAGGATTCTCTCCCATGAGCCACTTACACCCACTGCTCACAGACTCTCATTCCCCACATGACTGTCCCACCCCAGGAGTATACACCTTCATTGTCACACAGTCCATCGGTTGCTCCACATCTGTTAACTTGGGCTTCAACAACAGGCCGGACCGGAATTCTCAGAGCTATGTAGTAGCTACGGGACTCCCTCCAGAAGAACTCACTTCCTCAGCACACTCTCTCACTTGGAGAGAGTTTCTCACAGGCCTGACAACCTGCTTCTTCAATCCACAACAACCTCTCTCACCCGGAGAGAGAGTTGCTCACAGGCTTGACAACCTGCCTCTTCAACCACGGGCTTGACAACTCGCCTCTTCAAACTACAATAGCTAATTCAGGTAAGGAAAGGGACAGGTCAGTGAATTACATAGGTGCACAATGGCCACGGGTTCAGCAATGACGGAATTGGCTGATTGCGTTCTTTCTCAGTGCGTGAGTGAAATCGTGAGGAGAAATGGGGCAGACTGGTCTAGCCTAGCGAAGATGTTGAGAGCCAAAAATGGTATGTGCGTGAACCTCCCAGCGTGAGTGAGTGCATGCGTGAGTGCCTCCCCATAGCAATAATTTCCCCCTTAAGACTGCATGTGCATGAGCCAACACCTTTCACTCGTGAAGCATGTTCCTTCCCTTTGGAAGTCACCTGTCCTCCCCAAGGAACTTAGGATAAAAACATATCCTTCTAAACAGCTTTTGGAATAATAGTAAATTATTATTCTCTTGGACTTAATCCCTTAGGCTTATCCCCTCTTTCCAACCTCTCATCCCCCTCTCCCTTACCCATCCTAGTGGAGTATAGTCCCCCATTCTCTTTTATCATGGTCGATCTACATGCAGCGATGTTTTTATATTAATGATATGAATATTTACATGTACAAAATAGGCTCCTAAACTTTAACACCTGGGCTCTCCAGCCTACTAACACATAATCCTACCAGCTTATAATTGCTCAGCTCACCAGCCTACAAAACATGTTTACAATTCATAATAAAAATGAGGCTCTTCCTAGGGGTATTACACTTCAGGTGTCACCCAGGGAGTACAGAGTCTGCCTCAGGTATCACGATACACCCCTTGCAGTCACCAGTGTGTCAACCTATATAATGGAAACTAGGCCACCAACCTGTAATCAACAACTAGGGGGGTACAGTCAACAGTCAGGAAAGTGTATGGGAAGGGTAAATAAGCTTGAATCTCCTCTTGAGGCCTGAAACGCAATAGGGCGAAAATCACTCTTAGAGTACCCTAGACGGATCCAAGTGTCTCGGAGGTCTGACACAAGTCGAGCTAGTAACACTACAGGATTCACCCCCAATACGCACTCTCCCAAATGATTTGTCAGGATTGAAAGTGGATATCTTCGTCATTGTCCTCCACACGGCCTCGTGTTTGACTCATGTGTTAGAGAAGCTTCCCGGATTGAGTAATTACAAGGTTTATTTTTCACACCCTAGCACAGACACCTAAGTTAATTTTTGGTTGGCCTTGGAGAGTTTACCTCTCCACACCTAATTCAAGGCCCTAGCCTAAGCTATTGGTGAACCCTAGAAAAAGTGTTACTAATATATTTTATATTGGCACATTCGTTTTAGGGGATTTTCTTACTTGAGGAACGGAAGTGCAACTGATATTGTTTGAGACTCTTGTAAAAAATAAACTAATTAGAACACTTGCAAAGAATATTTTACACTTATTCTACAAACGAAAAAGAGTTTCAAGCAAAATGCATGAACAATCCTTCAAAAACTTGAAATGCAAAATTTTCTCTTTTCAACGCAAAAATGCACAATGCAACTTTGTCCTCAATGTGAGAAAAGTAAAGGAAGAAAACAAACAAGTATTATTTTCCTTTTAAATTATTTTCAAGATGAGAAGAAAACAAAATCCTATACTAAGATCTTTTTCTTTTTCAAATATAAATGTAACATGAAAATCCACCTAAGAAGCTTCTTCTTTTTTTCCTTTTTTTTTTAAATGAATGCAAGGGAAGGGAAGAAAAAAGCTTAAACTTAACTACAACCTTTTTTTTAATTTTTTTTTGGCTTTTGAAATGAAAACTTAAGGAGCACAATACAACAATTTTTCTTTTATTTTCAAGGCACACAAAGAGAGAAGGGAAACAAACAAAAAGTTGATCCAGGTCCTAGACCACTGCTAGGAGGCAAGGATTCAAAAAAATCCATAGCAGAACCTAAAGCATGTAAACAAACCTTCAAACTTTGAGAAAAATAGAGAAACAAAGAATACCATACAAAAGAGATTATCTCGCAATCTTATAGAAAAACTGAGACTCAAACCTGTCAAATAGTAGTCAACAGAGGTCTCTGATACATAAGAAGACCTAAGAAACCAAGATTTTCCTGGAAAAGTGGGAGGTTTTTTTTTTTTAAATAACTTCAAGATGATATAGACATGCGTGTTGTGTTCATAGAACCTAGGTATGTACACGGGTTGTGTTAAGTAAGAACATGTATGTACGTTGTCCGAGTGACCAACAAGTCACGTACAGGTCTAAAAATATTCAAAAACAAAAAGACTCATACTTGAAACTCAACCCAGGTAACCAAGTAAACACCTAGAAGGTGACCAGAGACTCGGATAGACTCAGAAAGCACCCAAAAAAAAAAAACATCAAATCCAAGCAAAATAAGATCTCCTAAACGGACCCTAAGGAGATTCCCCAGTGGAGTCGTCAATTATTCTTTGGGGGGAAATCCCCCTAGTCGAGGTCTAATGGCTAGGTAGAGCGATGACTCCTTAAAAGACAGAAACTAACCTATTCTTACCCAATTTCACAAGTCCTAATGATTGCATTTAAACAAGGAAGATAAGAAAAAGAAGAAGAATGACACCTTGTATAATTTCGTTCATAGTAGATCCCCTTTGTTCATTGCTTTCTCTTAAGTTGCAAGTCTCCTCCAAAATTTGACTTGAAACAACACAGAAAGCAATCTACAAGAGCATATATGCAATCATTATTAACATAAACATGTACTAATTCTCATTAAATAAGCTATAAACATTCAAAACTATTCACAAAAACATAGACATACGAATTAGGATAGGAAAGCTCTCTTTTATTCATAACATATAAGAAAAATTATATTGGATTACTGACAGAGGGGTTGAATCAGTAATAGAGAAATTTAATCCTTTTTCATCATAAAATTCAAGTTTTATATCAATGTAGCATTATCATCCAATAGTTGCATAGTAAATAAACAATGAACAAATGAGCAATCACACACATACACAGTACAGCAATGTTTTACGTGGAAACCCAAAGCAGGAGAAAACCATGGAATGTTTTTTCTTATATGTCTTTAAGAATTACATTCATTGGAAGTACCAACTTCCTTTGTTTTCCAGCTTCAACTGGAAGGAGGCTCCAACCCCCTAGTTTCTTAGGCTACAACCTGAAGGAAGCTCCATCTCCCCAATTCTTTGGCTACAACCAGAAGGAGGCTACAACCCCCTAGTTTCTCAGACTACAACCTAAGGGAAGCTCCAACTCCCCAATTCTCTGGGTACAACCAAAAGGAGGCTACAACCCCCTATGTTCTTCGGCTACAACCGGAAGGTGGCTACAACCACCTGTCCTTGCCCTGTCCAACAGCCCTGATGTAGAAGTAGAATGATGGAACCACTGTCACACTATCATTGTGAGATATATTGTTGTAAACTTGTACCAATCAACATGTAATAAACCTGTACCATAAACAAGTGCATTGACCATGCACCAACCTGTACCAAACAACCTGTAATCAACATGTACCATAAACAAGTGCATCAACCATGCACCAACTTGTACCTCAACATGTACCAAACAACTTGTAATCAGCCTGTACCATAAACAAGTGCATCAACCATGCACCATACTGTACCTCAACGTGTAATAAGCTTGTACCATAAACAAGTACATCAACCATGCACCAACCTGTACCTCAACCTGTGCCATCAACGAGTGCATCAACCATGCACCAAAAATGTACCAATCATGCATCAAATACACATAAACTATGACTCATCAAGATGTACCAACATCATCAACTATACACTTCATGTATGTGTCAACTCATCAACTACTTGTCTCAACCATGTACCTCAACCAAAATCCCTCATCAATTTCATCATCCAAATATGATCTGATCACATATACCTCAATCACTATACCACAAGTTTGTACCTCAAACCATGTGTTAGAACCTCACTATTATACAACCTCTATTTGTACCAATAACTTTAGCAACATACCTCAACTAAAATCCCTCAAACATGAACCAATATCAAACTTCAATAGATCTACCTCAGATCAACTCTACAGCAAGCCATAAACTCCCAAGATGGCATCCAACATATTTACAAGGCAAACCCTCAACTTGATTCATAAATTCAAGACTACACATATGAGAACCATACCTTTTTTTCCTTCTTGTAGCATTTTTTTGCCGCGTTTTTGCTACCGCGAATCTACAGCAGTGATTTTTCTGCCACCGGTTTTCTGCTGCACTTTTCCTATCGCACTTTTCCTATTGCAATTTTTTTTC